>MJUT01050000.1:18056-40477 GCA_002080005.1 Gigantidas platifrons | reverse complement strand
TATATATATATATATTATTTCATGAGCTCTGTATTGATGCCGCTTTGAATTATTTTTGTAATTTTATTTAAGATATTAGTACTTCAAATATTAGATAATGGCAAGACAGACCAGTGACGGCATTATTACAATTGATGACACACCAGATGAAGACATCGATTTATCTAAGGAGGAACAAAAACCGTCGAAACCTAAATTATCTAGCCTGGAAGATCTCAGAAACTGGATGGCAAAGTATGTCGCAGATACTGTAAAACAGAAGCTAGACAACAACACCACAACGTTAACACAACTTCTCCAAACCAATGTACACCAACAACATCAGCTAATACGCACTCTTCAACGCCAGTAAGTACTACTAGTCATGAAGCGATGAGCTACACTCCTAGGATCTCAACCTTCTTTGGAGAACTGGGAAAAGGAGAAGCTCCTTATGACTTATGGAAGTACGAAGTAGACTCACTCAGAAGATCTAAGTTTCGGTCACATATAGTCGACATGGCTGTTCGATGATCGTTGACGCTGTCCGTATAGCCATGCGATTAGGCGCTGGCACAAACCTTGAAACACGTTCACATAAACTAGAGAGTGCGTATGAAATCTCCATTCAGGATGACTTACTAATGAGAGAGTTTTACGACGCTCAGCAGAAAACAAATGAAGATGTGACCACTTGGGCTAATCGAATAGAAGATTTACTTCACAAAGCCTGTCAGAAACACCGTGTACGACGCGAGGAGATGAATGAGAAACTTCGTTCAAGGTTTTGGATTGGACCTGACCAACATCTGGGCATTTCCACTACATTGTCAACGAATTCGACACGTTGAACAGGGAAATGCGAGACCAAGAAACAAATATAAAGCGAAATTTTAAAACAGGAACCGCAAAGATGATGACACCAAAAAGCAAAGAACCAATCAGAAGGACTTAATTCAGAATTTCAGAAACTCTGAACCCCCAATTGAAAGCATGATAAGAATATCAAAGGGAAAAAAATGATTCCAAGGCATGTGACATACCAAGCATGTTAATCCATGTGTGTCGTGATCTAATCAAAATACAATGTACTAGAGTAGTTTTAATGAGATCGATAATTATAGTTCATTTAATAATTTATTAATATAATGTATAAAAGTAATTATATACAAGTTGAAATATTTTATTTAAAACACACGCAAAGTTATTAATTACTAAATACATAATTATGAAATAAAACTATTACTATGGTAAAATACACCCTGTCCCATTCTGATAAATTGACCATTTTGAGCTTAGTAAATTTCAAAGATAATCCAGGTAAATCACAATTTAAATTTTTTTTTTTTAATGCATGTCTATGTTCTGAATTATTTCCATTTCTCCACCAAATACAACATCAGTGAAGCCATCAGGGTCCTCTTTGATCCCACGGAATATGCTATGACTCCAACTACTAGTACTGTCACAATAGGTAGAACATAGCGTTTCAGTATATCCCTATGAGTAGTACCACTATTTTTGTCATCTATAAAGTATAACTAACCATTAGAAAAATATTTAAAAAAACAAAGGTCCACAAAGGAAAAGAATTAAAAAAAGAAAGGTTCACACAACAATACAGAAAAAAATAAAGATTGAACAACACGAATCTGACTAAAACCGGGGATGAACTCCGGTGACATATGGAATTCAGATCTATCACTCACTCTGGAGGTTAACCGGAGTTAATTCCCAGATTTTGATGAGGTCGATACTACTCTTAGTTTGTTTAAATTCATTACAGTTTGTCTTTATCTATTTTTGTAATGATTTTTGTTCTTTTTCGCCTCCACAAGTTTATCTTTTTATACTGATTTACGATTTCTTAGCAAGCTTTGGGATCTGATGCATTTCTAGCAACTCGATTGGTTGATATCATAATCAAAATATCTGAAAGCAAATTACTATAATAAACGTCCTTGGGAGAAGTAAACCAAATCACCTAAACAGGATAGCTAAAATCGACAAAGGTCACCCATGGGTGACTACGGTCACGTGTAAATGACTCAATGCTATCGTCCAATGCAAATAGCTGTCATGTGACAATAAAAGCGCTAAATTTAAAATTAAATTGCTTTGTTTGCTACGTACAATCCGATTGGTCAAAATGATTATAAGCAATATGATTCGTATCATTAGATATTCATGACATGGGGCACTCGCAGACTATATGCAATGGGGTTTCTCCAGATCATCCACACCGGGACATATTAGTTAAGAGGAAAAAATGAAAGATGTTATGTTAATCAGATTAGTGTCCATGGTGACCTCTGCTGTATGTGAATCATCGTCTTAGTTATATAAACGTTAGAGAAAACCGAAGGTGCAATCTATTTTCATTCTAGTATTGCGAATGCAACACATACTCCCATTTTTCTAGTGACAATCAAAGTATTCGTCAATAAAGACAACCCACAATATGACCTTTCCACCTACATGATATAATGATTGTAAACAAGTTCTAGTTCTAAGTATATCCGACAGACTTCTTATAAATATAGAATCGACTTCAGAACACTTGTCAAAATCTGACTCGTAATTTCCGGATAACCGTGTGCAAATGCAAGCTTCGTCGGACACCGATTCTATATTTCTATATTTTACTCGTACTTACGATGACGGAACAAAGGGCGAAGCTAAGAACTGAACAATAACTAGTTATCCCATTTAAGGACGTACATATAAATATTCAAAGATAATCAACTAAGGAAGCTTGTAGAAGGCTATTCACACAAGCAAATGGTATCAATGTACTTAATCTCCGAACCCCACAAATGAGATTGCACTACCCGAAAGGTCCGACCACAGCTGACGTCGGAATTCCACAAGACTCATGGTCCCACCGCTTCCATGAACTCTTTCTATTCTAAAGCATAACCTTTTATCTGTTTTTGAATCGTTAAGCATGTGATGACCACCAGTCTTAAGTCATATCATATTTACGGGTAAATTGTGCCTAAGGCGGAACATCAACCATGTATGGGTATTAAGCGTTTACTTATATAGCAATATTACGCACTAAACACATACTACACATCTAACTCATCGAAAATAAGTTTTCATTCTAAGTATAGTATACAGACTTCGTATTGCTTGGTTTGTTTTTGGTGTTTCTACAATATGTCATTTATATCGTGGTGGTAAGTTTAATTGGTGGAGGAAACCGGTGTACCAGGAGAACACCAGCGACCTGTCACAAGTCACTAACTAACTTTATCACATAATGTTGTATTAAGTACTACTACCATACGATAACGACCACGACGATACATATTAATTATTAGTATATTTTTTCGCAAGACAATGATTATCAGGTCCATATCAGATGAGCTCGAAGACCGAATATGATATGGACATGGCAATCCTTGTCGAGCGAAAAAAAATACTAATAATTTTGTTATCGGTAATTTCACAATTTTAACACAGCTTTGTGATTATTATGTTGTATTTTGACCTTTTTTTTAATGAAACGTTTAGTGGCGTCACGTTAGACGGCGCATGACAAATGACCAACAGCTAATAATTTCTTGTATCACGAGTCGGTGGTCAACAGAACGTTGTTACTAAATTTATCGGGTAGTAAAGATCAAAGGAAACTGTAACAAATTACCGATAAATAAACTTCTTATACAGCATAATTATCAAATGGAAATTAAATATTATGAAAATATCTACAAAGCGATCAACCATCCATTAACATTATACAGCATAATTATCAAATGGAAATAAAATATTATGACAATATCTACAAATATCTACTGACCGTCCACGTGCAGGTAGACCTCGCAAAACGACGCCGAAAGAAGACCGGCTCATATCCAGACGGGCGCGATAACGGTCGTTCAGTACAGCTGGTGCACTTCGTGGTAATTTAGCATTTGGAGGCCACATTAGCACACGCACTGTAATCAGACGCCTCCACCATCAGGGAATGCGAGCGCGATGACCCATAAAACGTCCACAGTTGACATTACGTCATCACCATGCTCGATTTGATTGGTCACATGATCATTTGGGGTGGACTATTAGCATATGGATACGGGTCAACTGGTCTGATGAAAGTCGTTTTTTGTTGCTCCCTGCCGACGGTCGTGCAATGGTTTGGCGCCAACGAAACACTTCATTTCAGGACAACCACATTTTGGGCACAACTGCTTTTGGGGTTGGGGTGTAATTGTCTGGAGTTGTTTTTCTTTTGACTGTAAGTTGGACTTGTACGTTCTTAATGGTAATCTGACAGGCCAAAAATACCGTGACAATGTGCTCGCTCCACGCCTAGTCCCCCATTTCGACAATCATGCGTTGGCTGACAGGCCAATGTTCATGGACGACAACGCTATGCCACGTAGAGCCCGAATTGCACAACAATTTTAACAGCAAGATGCTGTTCAGACAATTCCATGGCCTGCGATATGGCCAGACATGAACCCTATAGAACATGTATGGGACTTTATTGGCCGACAAATTAACCAATGCAATCCAAAATGTCAAAATATTGACGAATTAAGAACTGCTATCTTACAGGAGTGGCAACAGTTCCCCCAAGAACGCTTAGGCGTCTTGTGCGAAGCATGACGAGGCGTGTTACAGATCTTCACAATAAACGCAGTGGATATACTCGTTATTGATTTTTATGCCTTACACATACGCACAATAGATGCATTTAAAAGTTCTTAAAATCTGAAGACTCTGCATTTTAATGCAATGTTAAAAACTTCAATCAAAGACAAACTGGTTTTACGTTTATCCAGCGCCTGTTTTGAACCCCATTTTTGCCACGTCATAGTCACGTCTTGCAGGAGAATAAATACTTCGTAGATTGGTAATGTTAGAGCCATTGGTGTAGTCTTTCAAGAAGTGTAAGAAAAATGGTGATATCTATTTTATTGTTTTAACAGTATTGATGTAAAAAAATATATCGATAAAAATATAGGGTGGTGCTTAACTTTTGTCGGAGTGTATATATATATTTTTAATGATCATGAGAAGAGAATGATGTCCGCTTTGTACTAAGCCAACATACTTAGTTGGCTTTACATCGTTCTAGCTCCACTCCGACACATTATTCTAATTCAGAGTCAACCAGTATTTGCTCTTTCTCCTTGGTGCTAAGTGCGGAGAAACTACAAATACCAATTTTATAGTCTTAGGTGTGACTCGATCGGGGCTCGAACCCATGATCTATCGCACTCAAGGTGAACACGCTAACCATTACACCACCGATGTGATTGCAGTCGTGTAATTGATAGATTTATGCTTGCTATGTGATAGAATATTACAATTAAATAATTACTTGTGTCAATCGGAGGAAACCACTTATCTTCAGATTCATCGTCATCAGAATCATCACATACTGTCTTCTTCCTATTTTCGTCGCCTGTAGTAACACTTTCGTCCGCCATCATTGATCGTTCTTTCTGTATAATACTACTGAAGTGGGGAGGGGGGACACACATTTTAACATGGGTTTCAACTTGTTATGGTACAATTGTATTGTTTTTATAATAAAAGTAAAATAAAAAAACAATACCACACTCCTACAACTATTATTTAAAAAAAATGGGGACTACAATAATTCCGTCATTATGATCACTATGTACATGTATTTATTGAAATGAGAAAATAGGTTTGACAAACCCTTATTTTAGCCCAAACTGATTACATCTGATATAATGCATATTATTTTCGTTTTTGAATTAAAATGACATCGTGTATTGGATGTGAATGTATCAAAATAAATTGATCAGTAAACGTAATTTGTGTGTATTTTGTTGTTTAATAAAAAAAACACAAGAAATTAACTTTTTGTTTAAATCTATTTATAGACTAATTTTGCGTAGTATGTAATCATATAATATCTACATTTAAGAGCATCAATCACTAATACACTATCTAGACTATCTATGGTTGACCTATGATTATATACCATGTTTACAAACGACTGCTCACACGTACTAATGTGGGTCACGGGTCACTGTGAGTAGCATGTGTAGTCACATGAACAGATATGGTGTTGAAAAAACTGTTGATACTCATAAAATATTGATAAATGCAATACAATTTTATGTTTGTCTTCAAGAAATATGATAGACAAAACCATGTGTGAAGTTTTATGACGAAATATTTCCGATTTCTATGTAAATTTACGAGTGGAGAAACACCCAAAGGTAATTTTAGCGATGTATTTTTATCTTGGTAAATATTATGATAACACCGAAATAACAATATAAACATATTAGCCTACACCCCCTGCTGATTTGTTTTATTGAAGTGGGTGGTTTTGTTTGCTGTGTAGTGTTTAACGCCACTTTCAACAATATTTCAGTTATATCGTGGTGGTCAGTTTTATTGATGGAGGAAACTGGAGTACCCGGAGAAAACCACCGACTTGAGGCATGTCACTGACAAACTGTAGCACATAATGTTGTAACGAGTGCACCACTGTTGTATTGAAGTGGGAAAGCAAGCAGTAATGTACAATATATGTGTGTTCGGGCTATCGAATGTGCCTCTATCTACGATTAAATAATATTATGGAATTTATTTCAACTTTGAGGAGTCTTCATGGCCATATTTCAGATTAATTCGTAATTTTGATTTAATTTGCGGTCGTTATCGCTTGGTAGTTGGACATACATCTAACTGTCTAATCAGCGTCAAATGCGACTTCGTCTCATTCAAAGAGACTCTTTCATTCACTGAAAATACAGCTTCTGAAATTTAAAGACTGAACAACAATTTAAAAAACAGTTGGTAATCAAGAAGGGCAGTTCGCATTTTTCAGTTTATTGCTACCAGAGGAAAACATGTTCGCACTTTCTACCATATCGTATCCTAAAAATAGATTAACCCCGCCACTTTTTATTGAAGTCTCTGTCCCACGTCAGGAAAGTAGTCGGTCATGTATTTGGGATATTTTCAAGTGAGTACATGTGTATTACTTTTATTTAATTAAGTAAGATACATTTTTGTTTAAGCAAAATAACTACACACAACGGCCACGTTATCTTACTATACATCATGTCCTAGAACTAGAACATGTCTTGTGTACAGATAATATCCAAGTAAACAGAAATGTGAGAGTGATCATCGCTAGTGTTGTGACTTCTATCCTGGCTCATACACGATATTTAACACGACAAGTTTAAGTTCAAGTGGAGCAGGAACTGATTGCCCTTCCGGAACACGCGAGTTCACCGGTTTATAGTGGAATTTGTGTTGCATTATCTTTACCTTTTTTGTGCGGTGTTTAAGACCATTGTTTGTCCTTTTGTCCCTTTTCTTTCATAATATCTGTTACAGAGAGAGAGAGGTATAAAACATTAACATTAACCATTTTCTGTTTGCTAGTAACATGTCTTAAAGAGTAAGATTTTGTATTATTGTTATCTTGCGTGTGAACGAAAAGGTTTTGATTGATGCTTAGTTTTCTGTGTAGATTGTTGAGTGTCCTTTTGACCTTTTTATTGTCTGATCTTCGAATAACACGGCTTCTGAGTAACGCTTTGGTTATCTCCAAACTCTTCTCATCACCACAAGAAACGGTGTGCGAACTTCTAATCAAATACACAACAAATAAGTGAAATGAAGGTCGAATGTGATAAAGTATAGTGGTTTGATAAACCATGGTTATCATATTATTTTAAAATCAGGTCAATATAAAATTACTGCTTTTAATTTATGAGGATCAACATATGATTCCACCTTACTAAGATATACGCTTGTTGAAGAATCGACTTGTGATTGTCCATAAACTAATCCACAGAGATGTGTAGTAGCTTTCTATATATGTACAATGCACATGTTGGTTTTTTTCAAAGGCTTTTCAAGCTGTAATGATAGCATATGTGTCATGAAATGTAGCTACTTATGTAAGAACTTTTATCCAAGTATATTTCAATCTAACGTTTTTGGCAGTATGTGGTATATTTATTATGAACAAAACTGAAAATAAAAAAAATTACCATGATATATTACGCTAGAAATACAGATCCTGGTTTGTGACAGGCACAAAGATTAGCGGGATGAAACAGTTTGTATAATTCCAAACAAGTCTATGTCACCACATACTCGTAAGATTATGCTTAAGTGGACAAGGAACGATAACTCTTTATAAATTGAGATTATAAAGTAAAGCAAACTGTTTTGTGAAATACATTTGAAATGTAATTAGCTTGGTGCTGATCTATGACAATGTTATTCCTGTTTCCTCAATCAATGAAATTGACCGCAATAATTAGTGGTTAGACCACGGATATGTTCAACTTGTGGTAAACACTTCCCGGTCCTTTCCTCATTCCTGACTTATCAGCGGGTTTATAACTAGATTAACACGACGGGTGTCACTAGTGGAGCAGGACGTGCTTACCCTTCTGGACCACATAGGTTCACCCCCGGTTTTTAGTGGGGCTCGCATTACTCGATATTTAGTTTTATGTGTATCTTTTGTAGATCGTTGTTTGTCCTTTTGTACTTTTTCTTTCGGTCATTGTGTTGTCTGTTCTTTTTCGATATGCGGATTCTGATTACCCCTTTGATATCTTCAGACTGTTGTTATTAGACATATTGATTATTGAAACTTAAATAATGTAATTATTATCAAAAATAAGGTTCTAACACATAAGGCATGTGTGACCTTAGCCGAGTTTGGATATCTGATTTAGGTCCTGTGACCTTTTTTACCGAAATATTTTAAAATTATTTGACTTTCCAATATTTCGACTTTGAGTGAATCTGATGAATGTCATTCCAGAAACTCGTCATGCGCACTAATTTGGATATCTACGTTTTTATTCGTTTTCTGTGTAGTGTTTTGTAGATCATTGATTGTCCTTTATCTTGTCGCCATTGCTTTGTATGTTCTTCGGTTTAGGGCTTCTGATTTCCCCTTTGGTATCTTATATAACTTTATTCTTTAAACCAATGTTACAAAGGTTACAGATTGAGATCGTTCAAATTAATGCAAAGTAAATACATATTATTACATCAAATATCAAGATTATACGGGTACATTAAATACAAAGAATACTAATACTAAGAGAGGTGTGATGGGTTTTTAAAAGAGAATTGCTTTTCTTATTTGTTGCATCAATAAACTTTAAAAAGTTACATGCAGAAATGATATGGTAAAACATATACATTCGCAACAATTTCATAGGAAAAGAAACTATTTTATATAAAAAGTAACAATCTATATATATATATATATGTATTTGGTATGAGTACTTTTTAAGGTAAGAAAACAATACTATACAAACCAGTTTCAATATATAGATAATTCCATCCTATTTTCTTAGTGTCTTGATTAGAAACAATGATATGTGCATAATATTTGGTTATGGTTATGGTGAATAACCCCACTTTCAACAATATTTCAGTTTTACCGTGACGGTCAGTTTTATTGGGGGAGGAAACCGGAGTACCCGAAGTAAACCACTGACCTGCCACAAGACACATACTGTTGCTATAGAGAATACATCGACATGAGCTGGATTCGAACTCACAACGTTAGTGGTGATAGACACTGATCACTTAGGTAGTTGTAAATATAACTACCATACGATCACCACAGCGACGGCTCATTTTAATGTTTAAAATTAGTAACACTATTTAAAAGATATGTAATAAAAGCATTATATATACCGCGGGTCTTGCGAATTAACTTATTTAGACAAACGAATCCGAATGATGAGCTCGCTTAAATAATTTCATGAGTAAGACACGTGGTACATATGGTTAGTAACATAAATAAAATTATTGACATTTAGCATGGAGCTTAAGTTATGACACAACAATCAGAACTATAAGTTGTACCATTGGATAACCCTCATCTATTAGCATTTGGATTCAACAAAGTTTTAATGGTTGGTTAATTTAGTATGGTACGATATCAATTCCAGATAAATGACAATGGTTTTCTACAAACTCATATTTTAAGCAGGATAATTCATAGAAAACGTCAATGAAAAAAGTCTCATATATATCACAACATTTGTTATAAATTATACACTGTGTTAAAGGTGTTACTTAGGGTCCTTATTACAAATTATACACTATGAGAAATAACACTCATCGAGTCTTTGCTAAACATTAAACACTGTGTTGCGTACACTCATCAGGTTCTTTTTACAAATTACGCATTTTGTGAATGATCGCTTGCTAACGGCTGCCCTTGTTTAAAAAAATGCGTATACACTGTGATTGCATCCTGTTTGAGTTCTGATAAAACGTCAGACAAAAATGCATCTACATATTTCTTGGTTTTATATCCAACATATACTGAGCCAATGATAGGTACTACACGTAATGGCCCAACATGAAAGTAATTAATAGCTCTCATTGACTGTCTTCGAACAAAATGGTCTACAGATACTTCTGAGAAGTTGTTATTCAATCCTTCAATGTTTTCATCATACTTTTGATCAAGGCGAAATACTGTAATGTAATGACGAAGCTCGTGTTCAATTAAAACAAGATGAATTGGAACGCCCAAAGGTAATACATATGTCAATGATCCTAGGATAGCTATACCAATCGATACATATGGTATTCTCTTTTTCAGTTCTAGAAACTTCTTCTCTATTACCGCCTCTGTAAGAATTGGAAGGGAAAGCATAGCTGCTGCAAATTGGTTAGAAGGTAGCTTCGCTTTCATATGGTCTTGCAAATTGGACATTTCCCCAATATGTGGCTTCTCTGACGAAATGATGAACAATTCAGCTTTTGCGAAAGTTGTATTTTCAGCCAAAGAATCGATAATTGTTTGACGAATTTTCAGCAGGACACCCTTTTCACCGATTTGTCTCCCGTTGTAACTCTCTACGTCTTTATCGACTTTAGATCTGACTAAACAGAATGGTATACCATTTTCTTGTATTTGTGCCGTTAACCATTCATCGTCTTCAGTCAGAACCGGTTCGAAAAAGATTAAAATATAGTTGTATTCTGATAAATTAACCATTTCCAGAAATTTGCGTTTTGTAAATTTCAGAGATAATCCAGGTAAATCACAAAGAATAATGTTTTCGTTCACTGGATGTTTATATTCTAAAATTTTCTCCGTTTCGTCTCCAAATCCAACATCGGCGAAACCATCTTGACCCTCTTTGATGCCTCTAAATATGTTAATAAAAGTAGACTTCCCAGTGGCACTTCGTCCCGCGACTGCGAATCTAACCTTTTCGGTTTTCCATCTATTTAAGTGTTGTATAATGTAATCTGCCGTCTTTTGTGGACCGACATGTGTCAGTCTATCGCAAAGATCAGTACGAATATTTTCGATCCATTCAGGATCATGTGCAAGAATGTTTTCGACATCATCTATAAAGAATAACAAACCATAAAAAAAATGCCAAATAGAAAAGGATACAAAAACCAATGACCACAAAACAACTAAAGATAAGGCTACCCAAAATATGATATTTCCACCTACATGATATAATGCTTGTAAACAAGTTCTAGTTCTATGAATAGCCGACATAAATATAGATATAAATATAGAATCGACTTTGCAACACTTGGTAGAATCTGACTCGTAATTTCCAGATAAGCGTGTGCAAGTGTAAGCTTCGTCGGCAGTCGATTCTATATTTGTATACTTTACTCGTACTTAAGATGACGGAACACAGAGAGGATTTAAGAACAATACATATTTTTCCCATTTAAGAACGTACATATAAATATTCAAAGATAATTAACCATGGAAGCTTGTAGAAGAATATTCATTGAACCGAATGGTATCAATGTACGTATTCGCCGAAATCGACAAATGAGATTATAGTACCCGAAAGGCCCGACCACAGTTGGAGTTGAAATTCCACAACAGCCACGACCCCACAGCTTCCATCAACTGTTTCAATTCTAAAGTGTAGCATTTTATCTGTTTCTGAATCGTGAAGCATGTGATAACCACCTGTTTTAAGTCGCTTTAATTAGCATCAGATGTATGTCGCCATGATCATGAATAAACATACAAATGATATCATATTTAAATATAAATTGTGCCTAAAGTGGAACATCAACCGTGTACTTTTATAAAAGCATTACGTACCGCACATATACTCACATCTTACTCGTCGAATCTAAGTTTTCATTCTAAGCATAGCCGACAGCTTCTTATAGCTTGGTTTGTTCTTGGTGTTTCAACTTTAAACACTATTCTTTTATATCGTGGCGGTAAGTTTAATTGGTGGAGGAAACCGGCGTACCAGGAGAAAACCACCGAACTGTCGCAAATTACTGACAAACTTTATCCCATAATGTTGTATCGAGTACTATCATTCGATAACGACCACGACAACGAATAGACTTCTTATACAACATAATTATAAAATGGAAATTAAATATTATGACAATATCGACAAAGCGATCAGCCATCCATCAACAAATATCATTAAATAAAAAAATAAAAAAATGCCACGACATAAAAACATGTCCGTTCAAATTGCCGCATAAAAACGATGTTCTGCTCATCTTTACCCCCAGTTGTTTGTTGAAGGACTCATGCTTTATTGTTAATTGTACATACGTACATAGGAAAACAGAACGGCCGCAGATTTCGAAAAAAAATATACCTGATTCTGTACTACCAATGTCACAACCCTCACTAGGCTGACGATTCCACTTATCAGATGACTTCATGTCATCCCGACCACTAGCTTCATCTGTTCCTCCTTCATTTGATTTTGCATATTCTGCCACTGAAAAATATTTTGAAGATTTTACTTTTTATGAATAATTGTAATTGTTTACTAAATAATACCATATAACGTATCTATCCTAATGAGCTTGAAGCTAAGGATATTACTGATACCCAAAAGTCTGCTTCTTTTTTTAACAACAATATATTTTTATTCAAAATGCTTGTTACATTCTTACTTCAAAAGCCCAAGCTACTTATGAAGTATTTCATATGAATATTTTCTTATATAATTAAAATAATTTCAAATAATATAATATAACTGATAAGAATCAGACTTTAATTGAATATACCTATAAATATCTACCTACATCCACACACATACATCCATACATATACACACATACATATGCATGCATACATATACATATACATATATATATAATGCATATATATTACATTTCAATATTTTTCCTTATTTTTGTTAACAGTTTACTATTGTGGAGTTTTTGCACTTGGCTTAATCTCGTAATATATTCTCTCACAAATAAAGAATATATGCTTACTGGTTTAGTCTTTTGTTCAGATACATAATATGCTTTGTATACAGAGAATCCTAAAATTGCTAAAAAAATAGTTGAAATCAAAATAATCTTTATCAAATATCTTATACCCAAAAACAATATGTTTTAATGTGACAAAATTTTCTATATTAGATTTTTTCAATATTTGTTGTATTTTCACCCAAAATTTGTTCAGATAGGGACAAGAAATAAAGTAATGTAGATAGTCTTCATCTTGACCACAAAAATTGCATTGGCTATTATTAGCAATTCTCCATTTCATTAATAGTTTCTTTGTAGGAATTATATATTGCAATAATTTCCATCTGAATATTTTTAGCTTCTTTTCTTCTAAATAATGAAAAATGAAAGAGTAAAGCTGACTCATGTTTGTTTTTTCATTTATAGACAAATAGGTTAACCATGTATTTATACCTATTGGTTTCACAAATTTTACATTAATATATTCATAATAAAAATATTTGTTGGATAGTTGTGATGAGTCTATACATTTTCCATTTACTATAAACTTATCTTTTTGAAAATTTACCACACTTTTAATAGAGTTTTCAGCCTGTAATGTAAGATACCATTCATTAGGTATCGCTTTTTTTAGACAGATGAATTCAGATATCCAATTATTCTTGTATCTTAATTTATCTAACATTAAATTCTGACTTATTTCCCTGTTTTCATTTAAAGTATCATTGATATAAATTAAATCACTATTTATCCAATTATCAAACATTAAACTTTTATTTTTAAATATTATAAATTTATTTCCCCATATAATCTGTTTTCTAATCTCTGCAAAATGTGATAGCGTTTTTGTTTGACCCCCACCCATTTTTATTCAGGTTTGCAATATTTCTTTATAAAAATCAGGAATATATTTTTAATAATCTTTAATTTTTTTGTATTCGATATTCATTGCAAATATCAACCAATTCTTACCAAATTGTCTGAAGTATTTATATTGTATCAATTTCCAATTGTCCATTTCTCCACTGATAAATCTACTTACTCATGATGCTCTCAGTGATGCAAAGTAACTTTCTATATCTATCATATTTAAACCCCCCATTTCAAAATTACCTATCATAGTGTTTCTTTTAACTTTGTCTGGTTTACCATCCCATATGAATTTGAACATTTACTTTCAATTTCTTTTCTATATTTTTGTGGCACAACACATGCACTAGCAACAAAAGTAAATATAGGTATGACTAACGCTTTAATAATCATAATTTTCCCAAGAATAGTTAAATTTGGTTTTTTTCAAGAGAAGAATAAAGTATTCATTTCATCTATTTTATTTTCCCAGTTTAATTTTTCACATTCTTCTTTATTGTTACCAAAATATATACCCAATACTTTAATAGGTTTTTCTGAACATTTAATGCCCTCTATCTTGTCTTTACTGTGCTTAAGTTTTCCTACCCAAATTCCCTCAGTTTTATTTTTGTTCATTAATAATCCAGAAAAAGATCCGAAAGTTTCTATTTCATTAAATGCTAAATAAATTTCTTCTTTAGACGAACAAAATAAAGTTGTGTCATCAGCGAGTGGCGATATCTTAATGCTATGAGTTTTTTTTTTAATTTTATTTGAAATCCCTTAATATCCTTATTATTTCTAAGTCTTGAAGCCATGATTTCCACTGACAAGACAAACAACAAAGCTGATAAAGGACATTTTGACGAATTCCTCTTGTATTTTAAAACATTTCTGAGACCCACCCATTGTTCATAACACACGTTTGTATATCTGTATATAATGTTTTTACCCAGTTATTGAAAGAGTCATTGAATCCAAAATGCTTAAGAGTATTCAGCATGAAATTCCATTCAAAAGAATCAAAAAGTCTGCTTCTTACCTTGATCTTCACCTTAAAATCGACAACGGAGGAAGATTAAAAAACAAACCTCTACGACAAACGTGATGACTTCACTGTTCCAATAGTCAAGTTACCATTCATCAGTAGCAACATTTCAGCATCACAACTCATACGTTAATCTAGAGCTTCTGTGCTATAGAGTATTTTTCTGGACAGAGCTCAGCTGATGACGCAAATACTACTCAAACAAGGCAACGTTGCTCAAGGGTTGAAGTCACCGCTACAAAATTCTACGGTCATCATCACAATCCGGTAAACCTTGCGAAATATCCACATCTCAAATGACAAATGATCTCTTACTTGTTACGTAGATATTTTCTTTTCTCTCTCACTGCCAAACCTTTTACCGAACCTGCCTGTATACACGGCGGGTGTCTTATAAGAAGCAGGAACTGCCTACCCTTCGCAAGCACCTGAGTTCACCCCGGATGTTTTGTGGAAAACGTGTTCCACTCGTCTTTACCCCCAGCTGTTTGTAGAAGGGCTCATGTTTTGTTTGCACTATTTGTGTTTCGTACAGTGGTGTCCAACACATATTGTGTTGTGTTTTTGTTCGTTTGTCTTCGTTAGCCTACACATATTTGTTCTTCCACGACCGGATTTAAGCTCACATCATATGTTCACCAACACCATAGACCAAGGCGAATCTGAGGATAGACATAAAAGCGTAGATATCAAATTTAGTGCGCTCGACGGGTTGTGCTCAAAAATGTTATTCTGACATTTTGGATTTAATTTTCAGACTTATAAATATGTGCGTATATATATATATATATATATGCGCAAATATATATAAGTCTGAAAATTAAATCCAAAATGTCAGAATATATATATATATACTGAAGAGAAAAGGAAACGCAGGGTCAACATTTTAGGTGATTTAATATTATTTATTCGAATGTTTTTTTCAATATTAATATTAAAGGATAAAAACACAAATTTAATCAACAAGTTTTTAAAATTTCATTAAATTTTGATCAATAATTCATGAGTAATTGAAACCAATTTAACAGTACCCCCCAATATGTTGAAGTGAAATCGATTAACTCGTCAATATCTCGTATGCCCCCCTCGCGCATCTGTTACAGCCCTGATTCTCCTGTGCATGGAGTTTATCAGAGCATTTATCCTTCTCATGGGGATATTATCCCGCTCTTCCAACAAGGCAGTCCTTAATGGTCGAGAGTAGATGGGGTATCCCTCCCCAGACCATAAGCGAGCCACCCCCAAACCTTTCCCTCTCAAGAACGCAACCGTAGGCGAAACGTTCCACACGACGTCGGTATGCACGACGTCGACCGTCCGGACGAAAAAGAGTGAACCGCGACTCATCTGTGAAAAAGACCCGTCTCCATTGCCTCACTGGAAATTGTCTGGGACCATGTGCCGCCAACCAAGCCATACGACGTGCGCAACGTGCACGAGTGAGAGGAAGACCAATGTATGGTCGACTAGCTCGCAGACCAAACTCGCGCAATCGGTTTCACACAGTTTTCGGGTGAATGTGGCGATTATGATTGCCTACCGTAGTTAAAGCGGTTTCAGTGGCAGTAACGTGGCGATTACGCAGGTGGACAAGACGAATAGCCCTGGCTTGAAGTAGCGTCGTTACGCGCGGACGATCGACAACCCTTTCCTTATCTCTCAGACGACGGACAAGACGCTCTATGGTGGAGACATTCACACCAAATTGCAAAGCACCTTGTTGTTGCCTTTGATCTTGTATTTGATCTTCCGTCAGCCGTGGCATGATTACAAGAGGTTCAAATTAACTTTAAATAGCGTAAAGCGATATGCATACCTCAAGAGTATACAGTGGTATGACACGATGTATTGACGAACTTGCTATCATTATTCTGCACGCGTTATTTGCTTTTTATCACATTCTCTATGTCACATGATACCTTTCAAGGTTGAGTAACTTTAGACACCGATTTTAGTGCACACTGACACAGCCACTCGTCTGCCCAGTTTTCGGAATTTTACGCCACGCAGTTAAAAAATAGGAGCATATTATGTTACCCTGCGTTTCTTTTTCCCTTCAGTATATATATAGTGATCATGGTAAGATATAATTGTTAAACGTCAATTCAGCAATTTTATAGCAATATCATGGGAGGAACCAGTTCCGTTTGGATGAGATGAGAATGATGTCTGCTTTGTACTAAACCAACATACTTAGTTGGCTTTACATCGTTCTAGCTCACTGAATAAAAAAACAGTCCGCGGTTAGACATATCGCTCCACTCGGACACATTATTTTAATTCAGAGTCAACCAGTATTTGCTTATTCTCCTTGGTGCTAGGTGCTTAGCGAAGAAACTACAAATACCAATTTTATAGTCTTAGGTGTGACTCGATCGGAGCTCGAACCCATGATCTACCGCACTTAAGGCGAACATGCTAACCATTACACCACCGATGTGATTGCTGTCGTGTAATTGATAGATTTATACTTGCTATGTGATAGATTACTACAATTAAATAATTACTTTTGTCATTCGGAACAAACCATTTATCTTCAGATTCATCGTCATCAGAATCATCACATACTGTCTTCGTCTTATTTTCGTCGCCTGTAGTAACACTTTCGTCCGCCATCATTGATCGTTTCCTCTAGATAATACTACTGAAGTGGGGAGGGGGGACACAAATTTTAACACATGGGTGTCAACTTGTTATGGTACAATTGTATTGTTTTTATAATAAAAGTAAAATAAAAAAAAACAATACCACACTACTGCAACTTATGCTTAAAAAAAATTAGGGACTACAATAATTCCTTCTTTATGATCACTATGTACATGTATTTATTGAAATGTGGAAATAGGTTTGACAGACCCTTATTTTAGCCCCAATGTAACTGATTACGTCTGATATAATGGATATTATTTTCGTTTTTGAATTAAAATGACATCGTGTATTTGATGTGAATTTATTCCCAACAAAAATTGATCAGTAAAACGTAAATTGTATGTATTTTGTTGTTTAATAAAAAACACAAGAAATTAACTTTTTGTTTAGATCTATTTATAAAATAATTTTGCGTTGCATGTATTAATATAATATCTACTTTATAGGGCATCAATCAATAATACACTATATAGACTATCTAGGGTGGATGTTCTTTATTGTTGACCTATGATTAAATATTGTGATAACACTGAAATAACAGTGTAAACATATTAGCCTACACCCTCCTCCTCCTGATTTATTTTTATTGAAGTGGGTGGTTTTGTTTGGTGCATGGTGTTTAACGCCACTTTCAACAACATTTCAATCATATCGTGGTGATCAGTTTTATTGATGGAGGAAACTGGAGTACCCGGTGAAAATCCATAAACCTGCCGTAAGTCACTGACAAACTTATTCACATAATGTTGTATCGAGTACACCACTGTTGTATGGAAGTGTAAAAACAAGCAGTAATGTATAATATATGTGTGTTACGGTTATCGAATGTGTCTCTATCTACGATTTAAAATGATTATGGAATTTATTTCAACTTTGAGGAGTCTTCATGGCCATATTTCAGATTAATTTGCGGTCGTTATCGCTTGGTAGTTTGACATACATCTAGCTGTCTAATCAGCGTCAAATGCGACTTAGTCTCAGTCAAAGAGATTCTTTCATTCACTGAAAATACAGCTCCTGAAATTTAAAGACTGAACAACAATTTAATAAACATTTGGTAATCAAGAAGGGAAGTTCGCATTTATCAGTTTATTGCTTCCAGAGGAAACATATTCGCACTTTCTATCATGTCGTATCCATACGAATAGATTAACCCCGCCACTTTTTATTGAAGTCCCTGTCCCACGCCAGGAAAGTAGTCGGTCATGTATTTGTGATATTTTCAAGTCAGTATGTGTGTATTACCTTTATTTATTTAAGCAAGATAAATGTGTGTTTTAGCAAAATAACTACACACAACGGCCATATTATCTCACTATGCAACATGTCATAGAACCAGAACATGTCTTGTGTACAGATAATATCCAAGTAAACAGACATGTGAGAGTTCTATTCTGGCTCATAGTAGATATTTTACACGACGAGTTTTAAGTACAAATGAAGCAGGAACTGATTGCCCTTTCTGAGCACGTGGGTTCATCACCGGTCTTTAGTGGGATTCGTGTTGCAGGATCCGTGGTTTTTGTGTGTGTTTTAGATCATTGTTTGTCGTTTTGTCCCTTTTCTGTAAAATATTGGTTACAGAGAGAGAGAGCACGCGAGTTCATCACCAGTTTTTAGTGGAATTTGTGTTGCACGATCTTTAACTTTTTTGGCCAGTGTTTAAGACCATTGTTTGTCCTTTTGTCCCTTTTCTTTCATAATATTTGTTACAGAAAAAGAGGTATAAAACATTAACATCAGCCATTTTCTATTTGCTAGTAACATGTCTTAAAGAGTAAAATGTTTTGTTATTGTTTTCTTGCGTGTGAACGACAATGTTTTGATCAGGGTTTTGTGTTGCTCGATGCTTAGTTTTCTGTGTAATGTATTGTAGATCGTGCTGTGCCCTTTTGACCTTTTTCAATTGGCCATTGTATTGTCTGATCTTCGAATAACACGGCTTCTGATTACAGATTTGGTTATCTTCAAACTCTTCTCACATACAGTCACCACAACAAACTGTGTGCGAACTTCTAATGAAATACACAACAAATAATTGAAATGAAGGTCGAATGTGATAAAATGTAGTGGTTTGAAACACCATGGTTATTATATTATTTTAAAATCAGGTCAATATAAAAAAATACTGCTTTTAATTTAGTAGGATCCACATATGATTCCCCCTTACTAAAATATAAGCTTGTTAAAGAATCGACTTGTGATTGTCCATAAACTAATCCACATTGAGGTAGAGTAGGTTTCTATAGATATAAAATGCACATGTTGTTTTTTTAGTCAAAGACGTTTACAGCTGGAATGATCGCATATGTGTCGTGAAATGTAGCTACTTATGTTAGAACTTTTATCTAACTATATTTCAATCTAACGTTTTTGGGAGTATGTGGTATCTTTATTATGAACAAAAAGTTTAAATAGTGATTGTCACTGAAAATAAAAAAATGATCACGATATATTAGGTTAGAAATCTAGATCATGGTTTGTGACAGGCACACAAAGGTAGCAGGATTAAACCGGTTGTATTATTCCAAACAAGTCTATATCACCACATACTCGTAACAGTATGTTTAAGTGGACAAGGAACGATAACTCTTTATAAATTGATATCATAAAGAAAAGCAAACTGTTTTGTGAAATACATTTGAAATGTAATTAGCTTGGTGCTGATCTATGACAATGTTATTTCTGTTTCCTCAATCAATGAAATTGACCGCAATAATTAGTGGTTAGACCATGGATATGTTCAAATTGTCGTAAACACTTCCCGGTCCTTTCCTCATTCATGACTTATCAGCAGGTTTTTAACTACATTAACACGACGGGTGTCACTAGTGGAACAGGAAGTACTTACCCCTCAGTACCACATATGTTCACTCTCGGTTTTTAGTGGGGTTCGTGTTACTCGATCTTTAGGTTTATGTGTATGTTTTGTAGATCGTTGTTTGTCCTTTTGTAATTTTTCTTTCGGTAATTGTCTGTTCTTCAATATACGGATCCTGATTACTCCTTCGGTATCTTCAAACTGTTCTTATTAGATACATTGATTATTGAAACTTACATAATGTAATTATTAATATGGATTAGGCACAGCCTACAGGCGAGCATCGCATATACGCATAGACATGTACATGTATTTTACCAGTCTATGATTGAGTCCACAGTCTTTTGAAGTTCCAAAAATAAAAACAACCTTAGAAAAATATTTTTTTCTTATTTGTTTTTTAGTTTTTGAAAATGATTTGATTGATTTGATTTTTGGTGTTTAACGTCACTTTCAACAATATTTCAGCTATATCATGGCAACCAGTTTTAGTGGTGGAGGAAGCGGGAGTACCCGGAGAGAACCACCCACCATGGGCAAGCAACTGGTAAACTTTATCACTTGCGGTTGCGAGTCGAGTGCGCCCTTTTTTGTAATTTACAAAGCCGGGCGCGAACCCACGCAGGTGATAGGCTTGTATGAGTTGTTAGATCCAGCGACCTAACTCATTGAGCCACCCAAAACAAATCGTAACAAACCCCTTAGTTTTTGAAACTTCAAGTGACTCTGATGAGTCAAACGTCTATCATTTAAACAAAAGTATCCTTTTCATCCGGGGGTCGTGCCCAGGTAGATACGATAATGTAACCCTCATTCAGCTTGTGCTCCATTTAGAGTTACGAATCGATCCCATTCAATGTATGGGAGCAGCACCCGGAGTGATTCACACCGGGCGGTTTTTTTATCCTAATTCCGTTTTAAGTGGTTGGAAAAGTTAACGGGGGTGAAAGATAAATATATTTAGGTAAACCTTGAGGTGTTAAATAATCGCTTCTTTCTGTCCGACATTTTGCTTACAAGTTGCTAGTTCACGCGCACTTGCCTCGTTTTTGAGATATCCTTATTTGGATCAATTTTATAGTAAAACGTAGTATCAGTTTTCCATATTTGGCATATATGGATAGGCTCCGCCCATCGTGAGAGTCTACGTAAGGTGTTTTGGCCGACAAGTAACAATCTTCAAATACAAAACGGGTCTTGAAGATAGAAACAGGGATTGTAACACTTATTTCGTATCACCATTACTTAAAAATTGTTGGGAATAATAAAATATGACCAGATATGCAAAAAGAAAGTTGAAATATTCGACTCGTGGACATCGACCGAGACTTATACCTCAGACCTGGTGACAGCAGAACCAGAGATCAACATAGGTTCTTCAAGGAAAGGTCCAATTGTGACACTCTCAGAAACTCCTTCCAAAGAACAGCACAAGAATGGACCCACCTACCAGACACTACATTTGGGGCCAGCTCTATAGAGGAGTTCAGGGCTAACCTCCAACAATAGGTTAGCCACTCCAACCAGAGTAAATAGTTTTAAGTGTTGGCAACTGAATCAATATTGTTTTTAAAAAAAAATCATCTTTATACTCCTACAATTGCTTGACATTTTGTTTTCTTTGTTTTGAAACTATGAGCGACATGATCAACGAAATCGTGTGACCACAGCTTTAGGGGCGAACCAAGAAGGTCTAACGATTGTCCATTTTTTAAATAAATTAATCCGGTTTCATGTACGGTTTCCTTTCTATTTTCTGGGGGGATTATTTTTAAACTGGATAGTTATTTTTTATTCAAATTAAAAGGCTGTTTCCTGTACTTCACTCTGTAATGATCATTTATCAAA
>MJUT01049990.1:186255-197648 GCA_002080005.1 Gigantidas platifrons | reverse complement strand
ACTAGTGGAGCAGTAACAGTAAAAAGATGTTCGACACTAGTGCAGCAGGAACAGCTTATCCTCTCGAATCACCAGAATTCACCACCGGTTTTGTGGGATTCGTTTTGATCAGTCTTTAGTTTTATGTGTAGAGTTCTGTAGATTATTGGGTTTTTTCTGTTTTCTTTCGGCCATTATACTATCTTTCCTTCAATTTACAGCTTCTGACAGCCATTGGTATCTTCAGTCTGTTCTCAGCATAGCGAGGAAGAGAAAGCATACTACCAGATGCATACGTCATAACGAATATTTAAAGAAGCTATCTGTGGAGGATTTTGTAATTGTCGTTTAGGTTTCATAGATTTGTCATTTTAAGTTCCATTAACTGAACAAACAATTAATCAAGTTACAGAATTATTGGATTTAATCGCCCAATTATAAAATTTAAAGCTAATGATTAATTAGATCTGCATACCATTTGTCTATGGAATCCATTTTATTATTCCATAAGAGTAAATATAATATTATTACTGAACAGATACACCATTAGAGAATAATTAACTCTTTGGCCTCTTTGTTTTATCAGTTGATCCTTTCAGAAATTATACATCGTGTGGTATTATTGTCTGGAAAGAATACACTTGGATATCAACTATCGTATTATGAATTAGGTATACGTTTGATGCTGAAGCTTGCATCCAATCGTATCAAATAATTTTGGCTAGTAGTGAGCAGTTTTAAATAAACGTTAGAGAATACCGAATGGGCAATAATAAAATGAACAATCCAGAGAAAGTTGCAACAAAGGATACACAAGACGAAGAAAAACAAACCAAAAACGCCTGTTTATCCATTAAAAAATAAGTAATTCTGTTTTTAATATAGTGGATTTATAGCTAGTGTAAAAATGTGTTAATAATATGCAATGACACATGCATAAAGCTATGAAGTTTAGTTGAAGTCAACGCTTCGAAAGTTTAACGGTCGCCACTCTGACTTGGTTAACATTTACGAATATCTGTTTCACTTCATAAATGACCATGGGTGGGCGTGTTCCGTTTTTCAGATACAATCCCCTCCTTTCCTCATTCATAATTTAATTCCGTGTTTTTAACCAATTAACACGACGAATTCCACTAGTGAAGCAGGAATTACTTACCCTTCCGGATAACTAGGTTCATCTCTGTATCTTAGTGTGTTTTCTGTGTAGTGCTATGTCGACTATTGTTTGTCTGTTGTCCTTTTCTGTTGGCCATTGTATTGTATGCCTTTCTTCGAATTACGGCTTCTGATTACCCCTTTGGTTTCTTCAAACTTTCCGTAAGGATCTTATTTGTCGAATGTCCAAAAAGGTTCATTTAGAATATGATTAGGATCATTCTAGCACATATATCTATATAGTAAATGCCGATTTTAAGAATGCTAATGATATTTTATTTCTTAAATAAATAAATAAATAAATAAATAAATAAATAAATAAATAAATAAATAAACAAATAAATAAAAATAAAGCGTTCGTTGAACTTAAGAAGTTAAACAGAAGTAGTTGGCAATATGACTAATCACAAGAATATGATCATTACTCTTCAAAACCTCCAAAATAAAAAAAAACAAACAAACAAACAAACAAACAAACAAACAAAAAAACAAAAACGGAAACTGATGGAAATCCAGGTCCTGGTGTGCAGACAGAATAAAAATGTGGTAGGATTAAATCGATGGATCAGCTATTCCTTTTATATAATAGACAGATTAATGCCATTTGATGTACGAATAAAACTTGCTCAAATTGCTTCGTCTATAAAAGACCACATAGTTTCACAAAAAAGTCATTATTCAAAGATGTAGTAAATGTATAGTGTCATTTTTAAACTGAATATCTTTTTGAACAAATCCCCCTAGAAAAAAAGAATATACAAATTGTGTTCATTTGATGAAAGAAGTTTTGTTTTGTCGACTGGAAATTTTCCCATAGGGTTTGGAAGAACACGATATTCTTCTAAAGGTACAACATATATATATTGAGACATTTCTATCATTCTTATATGTAAATTTTGCTGCAAAGTCGGTTAATATCATCATGGGGATTGCATATGTGTCTACAAGATCAAAGAAATGAATTAAGAAAAATGCGTGTTAAAACAAAGCATATATAGACAAAGTGCGGATTAAGATTCATTGGAATATTTTAAAGATTATATATTTCATTTCTGATTGAAAAAAAATTATAATATCGGTGCATGTTCCGCATAAAAACGATGTTCAGTTCGTATTTATTCCCGTTTCTTTTGTAGGGGTTCTTGTTTTATTTATGTTATTTATTTACACATACTGGTTATAATGTTCGTGTAGTTTAACAGTAACACGAGGAGTGCCACTAGTGGAGCAGAAATTGCTTATCCTCCCGGAGCACGTGAGTCAATTCTGTTTCCTGGAGTAGTAGGGGTATTAATAAGTTACTTCTGTCACTTGAACATCCATGGTGGCTTTGTTCATTGTTCAAACTCTGCTTTGCCTATTGTTTTTGCTCTAAGTTACCACATACAGACAAAATTGAGAAGCCCGAACCCCGCTAAATACCTGGTGAACCGGAAATTATTATTGGTATTATTTTTATAATGGACTGCAATACTGCAAGCACTTTCGATTCCATATGGCGTATGTATGTCGTATGTAGAACAATTGAGATGTTTTTTTCGAGAGTTTGATCCGTTGTCCAGATTTGTGAGACATGAAAACAACTGTGTTTTGATTTTTGTAGTGATATGGAATGTACTACACGGAAATTTCAACTGGAAATGTCAAGCAATCCAAAACGCATTATAGTTTCACTTCTCGTATTTTACCTCCAACAGTCTTCAATTGCCTTGAATTTCGATATCATTCCTTTTCGACTTTTTGGATATTCTGTGTTTGGTATTTGACTCAAGAATTGAAATGATAAAATGCGAAATACTGTACTATAGTATAGTCTCGCGTAAATTAAAGCGACACAAATGTCCATGTTTACGAAATAGAAAGACAATGTTTAATCGCAAAGGTCACACCATAACATTCAATAACTTTTAAGTTAATTGAATATTTAGACCTCGTTTAATTGAATTTATAACTGAAAGGTCTATCGTGTTATTTTGTTAACCATTAAATCACCCTAGGAAATAATGTTTTCTAACAGCTAGACTGTCTAATTTATCGATGATGTATATCAATATATCTATAATCAGATTAAATTACACCGTAATTCATTGCCAAAGCTTGCAGACAGATATTTTTTACATGTTAGTGATTTTGACCATATTATTTGTAGTCATCTGACGCAAGGATAAATCTGTATCAAGATATATTAAAGCCAATTAATTAGATTTTACTAATTAGAAAACGGTTTATTTTTAGAGAAAAAAAAATTTGCCGGCTTGGTACATCTGTATTCGCTAGAAACATCAAATTTGTCACGATTTATTCTCTTATTACATAAATGTTTGCAGATACCAAATGGGTAAGGTGCCTTCGTGGTCTTGATCGTATGGTAGTTGGATTTATAACTACCTATGCAATCATTGCATATCACCACTAACGTTGTGAGTTTAGTTTATGATGATTTTATTTGTTAAATTAACAAAAGGGATAGGACACAAGTTTTGCCAACTTATGAAGTCTTCTCCCATTAATACAATAAATTCACATAGTATAATGATCATTCTGAGCATGCATATAATACATATAGAAAATATATTGTAAATAATGTAATAAACGAATTAATAACAAAAAAATAAAAGTTGTGTTGGATGGATGCAACTTTTATTTTACGTTGTGAGTTCGAATCCAGTTCAAGCGAAGTGTACTCGATACAACATTATGTGATAACGTTTGTCAGTGACTTTACGGTAAGTCGGTATATTTGTCAGTGTACTCCATCAAATAAAACTGGTCCCCACGATATCACTAAAATATTGTTGAAAGTGGCGTTAAACACCATAATCCAACCAAATGGGTAATAAGAAGCCGTAAATGGAATAAGGACAGACAATACAATGGCCACCAAATATTGATGAATTCAAGTTCAACGTAAGGAACCTTTGGTTTAGATAATGTGGGGAGTAAATTTGTCCGTGCATGTGTGTCATCTTTCTCTTTGCTGGAAATTCACAATAGACGATACGGATATTAACATAACAATCAATTTGGTTGTAATAAAATTAAGCGCTTCACGTGTACGATGCATTTGTTTCTAAAGACACTTGATTTTTTCTGCACTTGTAATGGAAAAGATAATGCAATGGAATCTATTTTATTGTTTTTGTTATGCCGTTTGATTTTAACAGATAACAGATAACGAATGTTTAAAAGAGTTACTATAGTGAAACATGTCACAAAATTAACAGTCTCTCACCAAACAAATCATTGCAATTTGATTACTCTTTTACGAAGCATACTTAAATGCTCGGTATTTTTCACAACTGTTTTTATAACAAATCTAATTAACCACTGGCAATTTATTTGTAATTATTGTAGATTGGGAATTCTTAACGGGATGCAATTAAAACCTCACTAAATCGTTTAATGTCAGATCAAATCAAAATTCAGAGAGAGGGGAATAACACTAGCAAGCTTAATCAACATTTTATTTTGAAGTGTAATAATAACACTCTCACTTTTTACAAATTGTAATTATTCTCAATTTTTTTGTGGCGGGACGAGATTTCGTGTTGTTCAGAGTATCTCTTTAAAGTATTGTCATCATTGGTTCGTGTTGCTCGATCTTTAGTTTTCTGTGTAATGTTTAATAGACCGTTGTTTGTCCTTTTTCCTCCTTTTTCTTCTGGCCATTGTGTTGTCTGTCATTTTTTTTCGAATTACGGCTCTGATTACCCCTTTTGTATCTTCACACGTTTCTTAATCCACCAATGTTTCACACATCCACGTTGGATTGTTTCCTATCACTAAAGTCCCCCATGAGTTCTATTGGTTTCATACCAGGAGGTATGGCATTCCAGCGCGAAATGTGTGAATGCTCTCTGGTTGCATGAATTCTGATACACTGAGAAATGGTTTTGGGTTTTCGTCCATAAATATTGGTATAAAATTTAGTAGGTGGATATAAAGTATGACATATTATGACAGTTACTCAGGCACCACCTAACGCTATCATACTCATAATGTTCCTTTACATGAATTCTGGTGTTCATATTCCTAAATCGACCATTATCTAACCAATGAACTCGTCATCAATTAAAGATTGCAATGAGAATGGCAACGAGCTTACAAAATGACCTAATGATAATCGTGTGGATTGTATGGGTCTCCTGGTACACAACACTGTGCTTTAAACAGTTTGTGGAAAGTTCAGACATTGATGTGTCCACCAAAGGGAAATTTATAACGAAAACAAGCAGACTGTAAAGTGATGAACATCAATGGGAGAAAACTCATTTCCTTATTTTTTTTTAGTTTCATGCCATTTTATGAAAATACATATTGGATTAGATAAAATTGTTTCCAGTGTACCAACGATAGTTTAGCTTTATAATTGATAAAAACTCAACTGAAAATTTGACAGGTAACTTCCGCATGGAATTACAAAATAAATGTCCTAAGACAAAACCTGGATTTTCAACGTTGCATGCCGCCCGTGGCATTTGTTATGTTGAGTGAGTGGTGATTTGTTTATTTTGTTGATATTGACCATCATATCACTTTCTTTTCATAAAATAGTAATAAAAATCATAGGTGTATACCACAATATCAAAGATTAGGATGAAAATAATTTGAAAAATGGATTAGCACATAATAAAAACGTAGATATCAAATTTAGTGCGCACGGCGCGTTTCTGGAATAACCTTCATCAGGTACGCTCAACTCCAAAAGATTGGAAAGCCAAATAATATAAAAGTCTTTCATGGGAGAGCATAATCCAATGCTTTCTGCGCATAGTTAGCATTTGCATGTTATCGGTGTCCACCCTGTTTGCTCCCCGGTTCGAAATCAAGATAATTTACAAATCATCTTTCTAGAGGATTGTCCAACGTAATGCAGCTATGCATAAGGATACCTGCATACAACATCTATTGTGAATTATCTATAAAAGTGCATTATGTAAGCCCTTTCTCCTGCTAATCATTAATTTTGATTAGATCAAAGTTATGACTTAAATGATCTGGAAATAGCCATATCAAAAATTCCTTATATCATGAGATAGTCGTAATGTTCTTTTATCTATTATTTCGTTTGATGTTTTCAGCAAAAAAAAGAACAAAGAAATGGGCACAATTCATCACAGCATGCAAACTCCTCTTAATTTATAGAACAAAATATTGTTTTAAATGTTGAAAGAATAAAGTTACATAGCTACATTCTCTTGGGAATATTACATTGCAACCAGATTTAAACACAAAAGAATACTTTCATTGAAATTGCTTCTTTCAAAGTGAAGTTCCATCTGTCCACAAAACAATCCTCAACTGCAATAATAAATTAGGACGAAGATGTAAAATTAAATTTTCGGAATGACAATCCTAGATGTTTCAATGACTTGAATTTAAAACACACACGTGTATATGTGTTCTTTACATCTTATCCATACATTTATGTACAGGAGATAATAATAATATATATAGCAATGATCGAATATTTACGCTACGGAATAATATCTGTGTCACAAATGACCACGGATATGTTCCACTTGTTGTAAGCATTTCTCGTTATTACTTATCACCGGGTTTGTATCTAGAGTAATACGACGGCGGGTGCTACTAGTGGAGCAGAGACAGCATATCCTTCGGAGCACCTCTGTTTAACCCATGTTGTAGTGGAGCAGAGACAGCATATCCTTCGGAGCACCTCTGTTTACCCCATGTTGTAGTGGGGTTCATGTTGCTTAATCTTTTGATTTCTGTGTAGTATTTTATAGGTCGTTGTTTATCCTTTTGCCCTTTTTCTGTTGGCCATTCTGTTGTCTGTTCCTCTTCAAATTACGTATTGTGATTACCCCTTTGATATCTTCAAACTCTTCTTGCATAAATTAATTAGATAATGTTACAGTCTTATATATCAAATGAATAGTCCATGTATACTATGCAAAACATAGATAATCATTCCATTGAGGTCAATCAACTGAGCAGTCCTTAATAATATGTAAAATCGAAATAATCATTCATGAATGCTACAGTGGGATTCATCATCAAAACTTAACGGACCAGTGAATAATGTTACAATGGGGTCCAACTACTGGATAGTCCGTACTACTATGTAGCATTTCCTATTGTAGAGAACTTAAATCAGAGGAAATATGCATGTATATACATACAACATTACACAAACAAAGTAAAATAGCATTTATATAAGTAAATCGCGGACAGTATGTACGTGCGGACAAACCAGAAGTAATATTCGATAAACCGGAAGTGTCATGATCTCCTGTCATGATCATGATTTATTCCGTTTTTCACAAATATAATTTTTGGTATACATTGTATACATTCCATACAATGAGAGATTATTTCTACAGCACCTGAGTCCTCCCCCCCCCCCCTCCCCCCCGGTTTTAGGTCGGGTAAGTGTGACTCGATCTTTAGCTTTATGTGTATGTTTTGTAGATCGTTGTTTGTCCGTTTGTTCTTTTTCTTTTAGACATTGTGTTGTCTGTCCTTCTTCGATTTCCGTTTTCTGATTATCACATTGGTATCTTCAGACTCTTCTTTCATACAATGAGAGACTATTTCTACAATTTTGGCAGCGTGTAAATGTAATTTTTCTAATAAAGGTGATTCTAAGATAGAATCCAAGGAGTGAATTAATTAATTAGACTCATTCTTTCTTATAACTTTCTTATTCCATTTCGTTAAGGCGACAATATCGAATGCATATCTAAAGATCCAAATCCTTCAACTTTTCACCCCCTTCATTGAACGTTTTATATTACATATCACTGTGTGATCAAAAGCTCAATCAAGATTCCCCAGTTGATAAGAAACATATACATTTTAATAGAAGCGAATTGCATAGACTTTTCATAAGAGAAATCAAGTAAATGTATAACCTTGCTCCATAGAAAAGTAATATATATAGTTGTAATTCTCTAAGATTGATGATGACCTCTATCAACGTTCATAATATTTGATTCAAAGCAAAATTCGTTCACTATTTGACGAAAGAAATGTATTTTAATACTAAGCAAAATCTTGCAAAAACAGTTTTTGAAAAGCGCATGCAAAATATATTTCAATAAACAAAAATATCGTAAATATTATACGTCATGTTTTTTTGTTCGCTTTAAATGCTAATGAAGACGTAGCTATCTATTAATTTAGTGCGCACGACGCGTTTCTGGATTAACCTTCTTCACGTACCATCGAAGTCAAAAGATTGGAAAGCCAAATTATATAAAAAGCCTTTGAAATAAACACGCTAAAGGGTCTAACAGGATAGTTTCTGTCCTGTTTATTGTTTTTATAGTGTTCATTGCAATATGTGTTTTACACAAACAAATTGTACGTGCACTGACCAAGATAAACATTTACAACTATCTTATTACATGATACTTTATGGCTGGAAAAAAAACCCCAAACAAATAGCAGTGATGGTCAACAACAAGAAGCACTTGTTTGGCAAACCTTGAACTCCAAAGCTGGCTTGGGACAGATACAAAAATGCTGCAACGAATGCAAGTATTACATAAAGACGTAATAAGTCTAGAAGTGTCAGACTTGGTAGCTTTATTAATAAGATTTACACAAAAACAAGAATTCATTTTTTTTTCTTCTTCTTCAGATCTTTACGAGCTGATGTATTTATAGATATATGTTGTTCATATTGGTAACAGTATTTTAACTACATGTTTTCAGTAATCTTTGAAAAATTAACCCGATGTAAAAATTAATTTGATTTAGAAGTAATCGACAATACTAGTAAACTCTTGTTTTAAAGCCAAAAGTCATGTTAACCCAACAATAGCATACAAACCAGAGATGTAACTTATTATCTTGTTTTCTGTCTAAATTGGGTACATAAAAATGCTTTCTTCTGCATTGCATGAGCAAGGAAATATGTCCAATGCTATATTTATTAAGGTATTCCATTTAGAATAGAAATATTGTGATCTACAATGTATAAGCTTTCTATTAGTCTTGGATGAATTTAAATGTCAACTAGTAGGAAAACCATGTTTTAGGTGAGTTTCCTCTACCCTTACTGAGAGTTACGTTGACTTCAGTTTTCAGCCGAAAAGTACACACCTCAAGTGTGAAGGCTTTCATACACATACCCGTGGCTTTGGGATTTCGCCAGTTATTTCGATATATATAGATGCCCGTGTTTTTCTCACCATTGTATCACTCTATAGCTGTAGCAATTCTAAAAGTCACGATATATATTTAAGAAATAAATCATGGAAGTCAGAATGTTTTGGGAGTTTTAACATGGGTTGGCGGATATTAGTATTTTATCCCGAGCCAGAAGCGAGGGATAAAATTTACTAATATCCACCAATCCATGCATGTTAAAACTCAAAACACATTCTGGCTTCCATGATTTATTTCGATTCTGATATATCTAAGAGTACAAATACGGTAGTATACTTTGATTGGAAGAAGGTAATTTATACTTACGTCGTACACAGTTTATGCTGCCAATGGAAAGTCAGTCACATTCACCGGCGCATGTGCTAATGAGATTATACCAAATGGATAACTCGCTCGTTTGTTAACAAAGCGGAAGAAGGAGGTCATGTTAGAATATTATACAAAACCCTTAACTTTATCAGGTACGCTGCTTATAGTAAAAAGATTGGAAAGCCAAATAATTGTAAAAGTCTTTTGAAGCAAGTAACCCAAATGTACCAAATAGGGTAGCCAGAATCGACAAAGGTTGCTTGTGTCTGACGGAGATTGACATTAGCTTTACGAAACATACATTATTTTTAGGAACTGTAAGATTCACACATATATAAATTAATTTTAGAGTCACATGTCATTAAATACGTGTTTTGATTGGTTTAAAAAGTTGAGGTTATTTTCGTATGTACTGAATCTGAAAATAGACGTCGTTCCCAGGGCGTCGCGTGACGTTGCCTCACCTTCGGGATTATTTATATTTATTTCCGATTATTTGCCTTATTTTGAAAAAATAAATATATTTGTTCAATATCGTAACAAAAACGGTTATGATCGAAATTATTTGTTCGGTTCATTCGAAAAAAAACCTCAATCAGGTTGTACACCTAACCCTTGCCGCGGGTTACACGATGTGTACAACCTGATTGAGGTTATTTCTTCATGAACCGAACAAAATTGCCATAAACCATGTCTGTAATGAAAGGATCTAAACAGAGGCTTTGCATTTATGGCAGTACAATATGACAACATCAATATTATTTGTAAGAGTTTAAGCGGGAAATGTCCTGTCAATTTAATTCTGCAATATTCTTTTACTAAGTGATGAATAGTGTAAGATAGTTGTATAATTTATGCCTTATCTTCTACAATCTGTTTGAGCCTTAGACATAAGTGCTTTCACAACATTAAATAAAATATCCTAAGAAGCTATCAAGTTTTATATCATATTCAAACGGTTTTCTTGATTGAATGAGCTATGCCGCAATTATATAATTTAGTTGATATTATTTATCAAGTATTATTTATGTAAGTTGATATTTTGTGGATACGGGTTAATATGAAAAAATAAAATTAATTAATCTACATATCATAGAATGGGAGCCTATTTATTTTATCGGATCATATGATTAGGTTAATCGATACAAAATTAGAATAAATTAGGCTATAGATATAATAATTCAAAAATTCTTTAATCTGAAAATAAAATGAAAAACCAAAATAAGCATTTTTGGAACAGTTCTAAAATATAATAGAAAAATCGTAGTTAGAGAGGCAAAATTGATGTACATACTTGTAAACATGATCGGTCATTTGTCTGGCTTGCTGGAAGAACTTCAAAAGAACTTGGCGAGGTAACTCTAGTTTTATAAACCCAATCATCCCTTCTTTGTTAATAGATGTGGTCATGCAAGTGTATTTATCCTTGTTAACAAGACATTTAGAGGTGTAGCATTCCATAAGTTGCATTCCCTCGTGAAACATGGTTCACCCACAGAAATTCACATGCATACTAAATGCTTGTAGTTATTTGTGGTCAGATGCCAGTTCGGATTTTTTTCACCTCATTAATGCCAGTCATTCGTTTACATGTAATGATTTATAACATATATCTACAGAATATAGTGGTGATGATACAGAGACATCAGAAGGGAAGTTTAGACCCATTAAACTATATAGTGGTGATGATACAGAGACATCAGAAGGGAAGCTTAGACCTATTAAACTATATAGTGGTGATGATACAGAGACATCAGAAGGGAGGTTTAGACCTATTAAACTATATAGTGGTGATGATACAGAGACAT
>MJUT01049990.1:165748-186021 GCA_002080005.1 Gigantidas platifrons | reverse complement strand
AACTATATAGTGGTGATGATACAGAGACATCAGAAGAGAAGCTTAGACCTATTAAACTATATAGTGGCGATGATACAGAGACATCAGAAGGGAAGTTTAGACCTATTAAACTAGCTTAGCCCCGCCACTTTTTGTCTGTTGCTACTGTTTTTCAATTAACAGTTGGAACGGTTCTAACATTAACATTTGAACAATTGGAGTGAATGCACAAGATAATATATGTTGACCACTTTGCAGATGTGTACATTTCTCACCAGGTTTTTTTGGGAAAGGGGAGGGGGTAGTTGTACCATGTATCTCTTTTATATATGTTTGTCTTTTTCCCCATTCAGGTTTGCTACTGAAATACAACACAAGCAACGTGCTAAATATTATAGAGTCAATTGATTTTCCAGAATCCAAGTCTACCAACAGTACACACACAAAGTTTAAAAAAAAAACAAAAAAAAACCAAAACAATAAGACAAGAGCTCCCGGAAAATAGAGAGAATTCATCAATCCTAACTTTGCTATACTGGATTCCATTAGTTTGTTCCTAAAAGGAAACAACAGAAAAAGCGTGCTCTGTCTTATTTCTTTACATTTACCTCATATTTGACACAAATTGTACATTTCTGCCTACAGACTCTACGACAACAGATAAGTCTTCAGTTATGCCGCATCGGTGGCGTAATGGTTGGCGTGCTCCCCTCGAATGTAGTAGATCGTGGGTTCGAGTACCGGTCGGATCAAACCAAAGACTATGAAATTGGTATTTGTTGCTTCTCCGCTTAAGCACGCAGCATTAAGGAAAAAGAGCAGACTGGTTGGCTTGGAATCAGGATAATGTGTCCGAGTGGAGCGACATGTCTACCCACGGACTGTTGTTTCTGTGAGCTAGCACTATAAAAGTCCAACTCAGCGTGTTGGTTTAGTACAAAGCGGACCTCATTTTCATCTCATTGAAAATTAACTTGTTCTCGCCATTATATAGCTGAAAAATTGCTGAATTGGCGTTAAACAACAATCACTCACTGACTCACTCGCTCAATTATGCCATTATATATTTTCCGTAACTTGATAGTAATATACTTGGCAGTAATATGATAGATTTCGCATATGCATAACGAACGGAAGTAAACTAGCCATAACATAACTTCCCATGCTGATAACCCATACCAAGAACGTCTCGTGCAAATAATCCGTAAAAGTGTCTCTCGCGCAAGGTACTTTCTGTATTTCATATGTCTTCTGATATGTGATCTCAGGATGATACCCGGGCCAATATGGAAAAGGCCATATATTTATTTGCATGCATATGCGACGGTATGCTTGTAAAATGTTGGTATATGTTACGCTGAATTTAGGTCAACAGAAGGGTTAGGGTTATGGTGATCAACGCTACTTTTAACAATATTTCAGCTATATCGTTGTGGTCAGTTTTATTGGTGGAGCAAACCGGTGAAAACCACCGACCGGCAGCAAATCACTGACAAACTTTTTATCACATAATGTTATATGGGGTACACTTCGCCATGAGCTGGATTCGAACTCACAAAGTTAGTAATGATAGGAACTGATTGCACAAGTAGTTGTAAATCCATCTACCATTCGATCACCACCACGATGGCTCCAAGGTCAAGAAAAAACCTCTTCAATATATAAATCATACGTTTCATTGAACATTATGTCAATCAATGTATGTTCCAATTGTTATTTTATAAATACTAACACATGTATTAAAACAGCACTAGTTGATTCAATCTTCTAGGTACCAGAACATTCTCTATCCAGAGTTGTCGTTCCTGCTACGCTACACAACATCTCTGTCAACGCTCATTTTACAAGATTCTTGTAAAACTTAGAAACAGTAAAAAAAAATGTACTTAAAATTGTTTTAAGTACTGTAAATATCAATAAAGACGAAAATAAATCACTCATTTCAAATCAATTCTCTCTTAAAAATGATTTTACCCCCCACTTCTTGGAGAACTATTTTGCGGAGGTAAAAATTAAAAAGTTAAAAACGATCACAAATCATTTTATTTTTAGAGAGAATTGATTTGAAATGAGTGATTTATTTTCATCTTTATTGATATTTACAATAATTAAAACAATTTTAAGTAGATTTTGTTTACTGTTTCTAAATTTTACAAAAATCTTGTGTAATGAGCGTTGACAGATATGTTGTATAGCGTAGCAGGAACGACAAATCTGGATAGAGAATGGGTACCAGAAGTGTACTATTTACTGGTCGTTACAAATACCGAAAAGAACAAAGAATCAATGTAAAAGTGCTGCACAACATATTGTGTGTGTGGTTTTTTTTTTTTTACCTGGATTATTGGCTGATTATATCCACAAAAAATGAACCTGTAAAAATAAATCATTAATCAACGATAATAAAAATAATTTATCACCAATTACTGTCTTCTAAACTCTCAATGCACCATGTTACCAAACATTAAAACGTTCTACATTCCTGTGAACATCTGTAATCGTCCAACATTTGAACTTATCACCATCCCATCATTAGTACTATTTAGCTATTAGACCACCAGGTTAAGTAACTGAACCCTATACACCAGGTGTGTACATGTGTCGCGTAGAAATACATGCACTATTTTTTCTTGCGTTGATGGTAATAGTATACCCCCAGAACCATACCCCTTAGTGATTTATGAGCAATTAATCATGTTCCAGATATTATTTGAACCAAAACAAGTAGAGTAAGTAATTTTATTTTATGTAAATTACCAATAAACGGTATAGAAAATCGAAAGAACAAATCAAGAATTAACCATCCAGATATACAGGCTACATTGGGCACAAAACATAGATTACCCTTAATGCTTCCAATCTTAAAAAAAAAGTAGATCAAATTTATTTTGATGTAGGAACATATTTGAACCAGCTTAACCTATAAAATCAAAGGGGTTATCAGAGGCTTTAAATTAGAGAACAGAAAATGCGATGGCCAAAAGACAAAAAGACAAGAGAATTGTTAAAACTATTCCTCTGTGAAACCACCATTGTCTAATGCATTGTTTCTCATGTTGATTGGAAATTTGAAATATGGTCGCCACCGCAGACTAAAATAAATTTAGAACTCTATGGGGAAATTCTTCTCAGAAATTACTAAGCTGATTGACATAAAATTGTATATAAATAATTATTGTTGCCAAGCAAGAAAAGTTTAAAGACACAGAAGGAGCAACCAGAAGCCGCAAAGTGAATAGGGACAGGTTAACCTCTTGTTGCATTTTCTGTGAGGTTTTTGAAAATGCATGTCACAATAAATAAATTATTAGTCGATCGACACATGCATTGAGGCCACCATATGCAGATTGGTAATATGAGAGTTGCATTTATTTCAGAAATCAAATCTGTTTTGTGGGTGTCCATCTTAATAAGGATTTTTTTTTCACATGTCACTTAAGTTAAGAGTAATACCACGAGTCCACTGGGAGTTTATTATTCTATCAACGTGTGTAATCCATGCTTTTTAAATCACTAATTATATCGTAAACAGTCTGCCTCTTTCTGCTGTTTAAAGCCCAGTGAATATCATAAAGTAAGACATTTAAGATTGTTCTATGAGTCTTTGAGGGGTTTGTTTTACATTTAAGATGACAATCCAATAAAAAAATTAGTCGCAAGTTTGTCTCAAAGCTGACATGGGAATATTATCTCATCTCATCATAATATTGTCCTATACAATTTCTATTTCATATTCCAGTCAGGTTGTATTGCATACCTATAAGAATGTAGTTAAAATTCGGTCAAGTTATTCGTCAACTAGAGGGCCCGGGTGGATCAATGATTTAGGTAGTTGGATTACCTAACAACTCATACAAGCCTATCACCAATACGGCGTGGGTTCGCGCCCGGCTTTGTAAATGACAAAAAAGGTGCACTCGACTCGCAGTTGCAAATGATAAAGTTTACCAGATGCTTGCCCATGGTCGGTGGTTCTATCCGGGTACTCCGGATTCTTCCACCACTAAAACTGGTCGCCATGATATAGCTTAAATATTGCTGAAAGTGGCGTTAAGCACAAAAAATCAATCAATCAATCAATCAATATTCGTCAACAAACAGTTTATACACGCTAGAGAAAACGGAAGGGGAAATCAAGAATGGACAATCCAGAGACACAGGCTACATTGGGCACCAGACACAGAACGAAGACAAACAAAACTGAAAACAGAAAACTTAGCTAATAAATAGATTAACAACGCGGAACCCACCAACAACCACCAGGAAGGGCAAGCAACTGCTGTTTCTTATAAGACATTGCAAAGGGGTAATCAGCAGTCATAAGACATACATTACAATGGCCAAAAGAAAAAAGACAAAAGACAAACAATGATCTACACAGAACACGAACCCCACTTAATACCGGGAGTGAACCTAACTGCTAAGGGAGGATTACCCGTCCCTTCTCCACTAGTGCCATTGCTCAGTGTGGTATATTACCCGTCCCTTCTCCACTAGTGCCATTGCTCAGTGTGGTATATTACCCGTCCCTTCTCCACTAGTGCCATTGCTCAGTGTGGTATATTACCCGTCCCTTCTCCACTAGTGCCATTGCTCAGTGTGGTATATTACCCGTCCCTTCTCCACTAGTGCCATTGCTCAGTGTGGTATATTACCCCTCCCTTCTCCACTAGTGCCATTGCTCAGTGTGGTATATTACCCGTCCCTTCTCCACTAGTGCCATTGCTCAGTGTGGTATTTTACCCGTCCCTTCTCCACTAGTGCCATTGCTCAGTGTGGTATATTACCCGTCCCTTCTCCACTAGTGCCATTGCTCAGTGTGGTATTTTCATTTTCATTTTATTGAATATAAATTATCATTGTAGCCGATGCAACCTCGGGGTAGCCTCTTGTTGAATTTTCTGTGAATTTTTAACAACCGCTACCCACTATTCTTCAATTAATAGTTGATCGCCAGGAAGACAGATGCATTTAGGCCTTCATGTGCAGATTGGTAATCTGATACATGCATTTATCTCAGAAATTAAATCTGTTTTGCGGGTGCCCATCTTAATAAGGATTTTTTACATGTTAGTTAAGAGTTAAGATGAGCTAAGATTAATACCACGTCTCCACGGGGGTTTTATTATTCTATTAAACAGTGTGATCCATGCTTTTTTAATTTACTAATTCTGTCGTAAAAAGTCTTTCTGATGTTTAACGTCCAGTGAGGATAATAAAGTAGAATTTGAGAATGTTATATATGGCTCATTCAGGGGCTCGTTTTATATTTTATGCGACAATCCAATATAAAAATAGCCGTAAGCTTGTCTCAAAGCTGTTATGGGAATATCATCTGATCTGTTTATAATATTGCCTTATGCAATTTTTATTTATATTTCAGTCATGTTGTTTTGGAAACCTATCAGAACATTAATCAAGCTTATTTATAAACAAACTGTTAATTTCTGAACTATTTTGATATCTCATGCTGTGTTTAACATAACAATATAAACTAATGATATCTTTAAGATTCGGTGTCTTATTTGTAAACATTTGTTAACCTTATTTTGTGGAAGTACAAATTTCCATAGCAAAATTTACAAGTAATAAAGTTGAAGTCATTACTTCGAAAGTTTTACAGTCGCCACTATGGCTTGGTTTAACGCTACTGGATATCTGTATCAGAAATGACCATGGATATGTTCACTTTGTCGTAATCACAATCCGGTCCTTTTCTTATTCATGACTTATCACAGAGTTTGTAGCAAGAGTAAAACGAAAGGTGCTACTAGTCGTGCGGGAACTGCTTACCTTCCCGGAGCACCTAAGTTCACTTCCATTTTTTTTTAAGTTCGAGTCTCTCAATCTTTAGTTCTCTATGTAGTGTTTTGCAGATCATTGTTTGCCCTTTTGTTCACTGTATTGTCTATTCTTCTAACTTCTCTTCTTACAACATGAATAGTACAGATGAACTCCGAGTACAAAGATCAGCGTTGAGGGACAATTAACAACGACACAACCACAAAGATAAAACGACACAACGAACACAAACGCAACGACAAACTTCCATGGAACCGAGAGTCAGACCAGCCTCGCAGGTGCTGAGGTGTTCTATCATGAAGTACTGTTTTCTTAAACCAATCTAGGGAACTACTGAAAGACAGGTTCACAAGAGTCGAGTTTTTTTTATCTTTTTATTTTATTGCATTCATGTGTGAACCTAATTAATCTCGATTATTACATTTTTAATTAATTGCATGTAAAAGACTGCGACAGTGGCAGATAAGGTTCGTAAGTTACCTTCCAATTGGAAATAATGAAAGTGGTAGCTAAAACAAAAGTAATAGCTAGTATGCATAACTAAACGAACAAGAATATGTATCTATACTTTACAATTGATTCAATTTTTACACAGGAAATCTATCTAATTCTCTTTCCTTTATATTTTAGGATCATATTTTTTTAGCCGAGTTGCGACGAAGTCGAACTCGGCTTATAATATGATGAATGGCGTCCGGGCGTCCGGGCGGTGCAATCGTTTCCGTACAATATCTTAAGAATGAAATGTCTGATCTAAATGACACTTGGTACACACATGCCTGATGGTGAAAGGAGAAAGCCTATCGATATTGAGGTTTGTAGGACAAAGGTCAAGGTCACATTGTCCATTCACATGTTCGCAACTCGGCTTTCGGCTTTTGGTACGTTACTGATTTTTTGTATTATTAAATTCATATATCATAATTTTAATGTTCGAAACCAGAGATATTACAGAAAGAAAATACATCAACGTGTCAATAAGGACGCATGCATAAATGGTATGTTCTGTAATGTCCGTGGATGGATAGCATACAAAATGCAGATTGTATTCCATGAACTTAAGACTGACATCCCTAAAGAGAATTTTAATTCAGGTTTTCTATTCCCTGGAACAAAACGCGTCCTGATAATATAATGATTGTTTCAATTGAATTATCTGGCCAATAAAACTAGTGTAACCCCGCCACTTTTTATTGAAGTGTCTGTACCAAGCCAGGAAAGTAAGCAGTCGAGTATTAGTGTGTTAGCGGTATCGATTTTGCCTCTTTCTACGAATTTTCTATTAGATTTTGGAACCATTCTGACAGTGTGGTGTTTTTTTTTCCCTTTTTCCTTTTATCTTCTTGTATCTGTATCCCAGATGATATAAAAGTCAAGCATAGATAAAACTACAAACTAATAACGAGAATATGTCAAGTTCCTATATGATAAAAGAAAACATTGCTTGCATCACACGTGATATTTAAACAAGATAATAGCTATGTCAATTGTCTTTTACCAGAGATATTCATAATGATTCAAACATTTGACACGATTCCAATCTGTTGACACTTGATGATGGCTTAAGACTTCTGTTTTCAATATCATAATAGCCTTCCTGATGAGATCGTAGTACAAGTGCCTGTTTAAGTGTGATGTCGCCTGTAGATAACCTTAATGGAGATACAATCCTCCATATATCTATTATGAAAGTGGTGTTACTGATGAGTCTTTCAATTAACTAACATAATAATGTTGATAAGATAGTAAATAAAAGGTGCTAATCTATAAGTCATAAAAGAGCGCAACATCAAAGTAATTACTTTTTTATCATAATGTTGCTACGTCCTCGTAAGAACTCCAGTAAAGCGAAAGACAAACACGTTTACTTCACAGCAGTTACCTACTGATGACCTTCATTTTTAAGTACCTAGGTACCAATTATTGACCTTCACCTTAAAGTATCTAGTTACCTCCTGATGACCTTCACTTTTAATTACCTAGATACGTACTGACGACCATGTAAACCGGAACTAATAAGCTATTTCCTTTTTATTTTCTTTATGATTTTTCAATGAAATGCAAATTACCCAGTTTTCAACATATTACTGTGATTTTGGTATGACGTGTCTGTCATTTAAACCATTCAAAAGAGTCATGTTGAATTAGTATTTTTATAATGTGTAATTCTTGAAACCTTTTGTGTTTTAAATATAACAATTTCACCGGATGTACATTTCAATACCACGCAGTTCGGCAATAGTGCAAAATCATTCCAAATATATATTTATAATATTATATAATGAAATGCTGGCAATTCATTTTCAAAACAAATTTAAAACAAATCAAAATAAGAATGGTCAATTATAGATATATTAAGGGACTCATCAAACATTCACTATACAAAACAGCATAACACTGGAGACAGCTCTATGATATTCTGTATGTAAGGAATGTTTACATAGGAGCTGGTCCACATTTGTTATAACAACGTTGTTTTAACAGCCTCATCAAAGATTTTACCTTCGTCATTGGAAGCAGAATATTATTACAAGTAAATCTAATCAATCACATGAAGTGACAATCAACAATATTGACCATCATATCCCATAGTCTACCTGCCTAAGCATTGTTTACAATATCATATACTACAAACACAGAACTCCAGAGCGCCAATTGTCTGATCTAGTAACACAGTTAGTGGTAATTAATGTAGCAAATCTATAATAGAGTCTGATAATGAGGACAGCATATCTACTTCTTAACTACCTCAATTATTTGACACACTGAAATATTTTATTTTCATTTTTTGTATAATCCGGTTCTCATTGTTATGTCTGGCAATGATGGCATGTGTTCAATTAACTTAACACCGTGTAATTATAAATGTATATATCTAATTTACCGCGTACTTGGGGTTTCTGGAATAACCATCATCCTGTATGATCATAGTCAAAAGTCTCTGGAACGAAATAAGCCACGGTACCTAAACAGAGTAGTCAAATTCGGACATGGTTATCTTTATGTCAAAGGTAGATTAACCTTAGTTTAATACATTACTTTATTTAGAAACTGTAAATCTCAAAAATTAAATATATCATTAAATTGGATACCTACTTTTGCATTCAATAAACTATGCCAGTGCCGTACATGGACTACTGTGCACATGATACCCGGGAACTAATAGTCCATCAGCAAGGCCATCAACCGGATAATATTACTAAAAACGTAAATATCAAATTTAAGGGATTCATCAATTATAACCGGTTTAATCCAGCCACTTTGTTGTGTCTTTGCAATGTCATGTATCGTTGTCTTTTTGTATTCAGTGAGTTAAGAAAAGAAGAGATTGTTCGTTTTGCTGATGATAGAATTGTTGACCATCATCTTTCTTTTAATAACTAGACAAAACAACATAAAACTTGAGACAGCGATATGATATTCTGTATGCAAGGAATGATTATTTAGCAGCTGATCCATATTTGTTATACCACGTTGTTTTAACATCATTGGAAGCAGAATATTATTACAAGTAAATCGAATCAATCACATGAAGTGACAATCAACAATATTGACCATCATATCCTGTAGTCTACCTGTCTAAACATTGTTTACAATATCATATACTACAAACACAGCATTACATAGCACCAATTGTCTAATGTAGCAACAGAGTATGATAATAAGAACAGCATTGCTACTTTTGTTGATATTGGTGGAATTATTGACCACCACTGTTTAAGACTTCTTTTCATAACTAGACAAAACAGCATAACACTGGAGACAGCTATATTATATACTACAAACACATAATCACAAAGAACCAATTGCCTGACATAGTAACACAGTTAGTGGTTATTAATATAAAACGTCTATAACACAGTCTGATAATGTGGACAGGATGGATACTTTTTACTTACCACAATTATTTGACACAATGAAATACATCATTTTCATTTTTTTTTAAGAATACGATTCCCAGTGTAAAGTTCGTAAGTGTTCAATTTACCTTACATCGTGCAATAAGAACGTAGATATATATTTTAGTATACATGGAATAACCTTCATCAGGTAGCTCGTAGTCAAAAGCCAAATAAATTAACAGTCATTCGGAATAACTAAGTCAAATGGTATGAACAAGGATAGCAAAAATCAGTTACGATTTCCCATGTTTGGGATAGATTGGCCTCAAGTTTTAATGAATAAGGATAATAACAAAATTACCGAACTCCGAACAATCTTCCAAAGGGAAAGTTATTTATTATTATTTTGAGAACTATAAATTCCAAAAGTAAATATATCACTAAATTAGATATCTGCGTTTTGACCTCACAACCCATGTCGGTGCCGTGCTGACTATTCTGAGCGGATGATACCCCGGGTACAAATAGTCCACTAGCAGCTGACTATTCTGAGCGGATGATACCCCCGGGTACAAATAGTTCACTAGCAGCTGACTATTCTGAGCAGATGATACCCCCGGGTACAAATAGTCCACTAGCAGCTGACTATTCTGAGCGGATGATACCCCTGGGTACAAATAGTCCACTAGCAGCTGACTATTCTGAGCGGATGATACTCCCGGGTACAAATAGTTCACTAGCAGCTGACTATTCTGAGCGGATGATACCCCCAGGTACAAATAGTCCACTAGCGGCTGACTATTCTGAGCGGATGATACCCCCGGGTACAAACAGTCCACTAGCAGAGGTTAACCTAGTGATAGCAATACATAGTCCACTAGCAGAGGTTGACCTAGTGATAGCAATAAATGCCGTAGTCCACTAGCAGAGGTTGACCTATAGTGATAGCAATAAAAGCGTTTATATTTCATTTAATCTGTTCATCAAATATTGACTAGACAAGTCAGCATAAAACTGGAGACAGCTCTATGATATTCTGTATGTAAGGAATGTTTACATAGCAGCTGATCCACATTTGTTATACCAACGTTGTTTTAACAACCTCGTCAAAGATTTTGGAAGCAACATATTATTACAAGTAAATCGAATCAATCACATGAAGTGACAATCAACAATATTGACCATCATATCCTATAGTCTACCTGTCTAAGCATTGTTTACAATATCATATACTGCATACAAATTACTCCACAGTAGGAATTGCCTGATGTAGTAACATAGTCTGATATTATCATTATCAGATCATTATTTATAGCTACTTTTGATTAGCACCATTATTTGACACAATAACATATTTCATTTTCATATTTTTTTTTAATGATATTCTCAGTGTCAAGTTTTGCAATGATTCCATATGTTCAATTAACTTTTACATTTTGAAAAGATATACAAAAGTTATTCAAGCGGTGGTTCATGATGGAAAATTGAATTTCACTCTCTCTGTTATTTTTAAATCAACTTGTTATTTTCAATCTTTTGTAAAACAAAATTAATCTTCATATGAAATATACATAAAATCCTCTAAAACCAAATCACAATTCAAGACAATGTTACCAGATAGTCACTTAATATGATTTCCCGTGGTAGGTTGTAGATCAGTCACTGAATTTGATAACGGTGAAATGTTTTCTAAACTTTAATAAATATGGCTGTATTTTTGTAAGATATACGATAGTGGTAGTGTTTGTGCATAATTTTACATAAAACATTCTAGTCAAGTCTTAATATTAAATACAAGTGTTTGAAGATACCAAATCGGTAATCAGACATCGAAGAACATACAGTACAATGGTCAATAGAAGGACAAAAAAGACAACGAATGGTCATAAATAAAACCCTAACCCTCTGGGTACAAAACAAATGGGAGTAAGGTACGAGCCGGTCACCGCTTTTACGCGGAAATCGTAGAGAAAATCACAACACAGAGTTAACAATGTGAAGACATGTTATTTTAGTTTAGTGGATACTGATAGGTCTAATTAATCAAGCCATCTATACAACACTGGCTTGATTCCATAAAATAATCAATCATGATTGGAGGATCACTGTATAAACCAATCGTAATATACCAATAAAAACGTAGATATATATAATTTAGTGCGTGCAGAGTGTTTCTGTAATTACTTACATTAGGTATGCTCATGTCAAAAGATTGGTGTTATTTGTTAAAGATGAGCAGTTCTATATTTCCCACGAAATTTTCTCCTGATATTTTAGCCACTGTGTTATCTGTCCTTCTTCGATTGACGGATTCTGATTACCCATTTGGTATCATCAAACTCATCTTATGCCATTAGTCTTAATATCATAATATTAGTAAGTCTAGACGTTGAAATTAACTTGACAGCACAACCCCCCCCCNCCCCCCCCCCAAACAACAACAACAACATATAACGGCCATAAAACTAAACAAGTCCATGGGGTTAAACAGTTCATTGGACTAAGGACTACCATAAACTAAGCAAATCGATTTTAATCCATATTAAAATTTGCTAATACAGAAGTCGTAAATAAACAACAAACATACTAAAGTTCTAACAACACAATTCGTAATTCTGTTAGCAATTGCTGCTTGCAAAACATTTTCTTCTGACAGTGATGATAAAACAACAAACATACTAAAGTTCTAACCACACAATTCGTAATTCTGTTAGCAATTGCTGCTTGCAAAACATTTTCTTCTGACAGTGATGATAAAACACCCTTCAATACCACAACAACAACATAATATAACTGCTTAAAATTATAATCCAACATTAGTTGATTTTCATTTCTCCTCTATATTCTATGTCATTGAATTGCAAAAGGTCTAAGACCCATCACTCAAGTATTTAATGTGCAGTCATCCAGTATGGTACTCATTAAAGCATATTTACATGTGCAGTTTAAGATCATTGTAGAATTAGAACCCGTTGATGATTTGTTCTTTCTTTCTGTTTGAAACGTACACGATATCGAAAAAATAATGGAATACTGTATATGTGTCCGACCATGTATCCACCGCTCACGTTTTATTTAGCAAAACAAGAAGAGAAAATATTAACATTAGGTTGATGATGAAATGTCGTTCAACAAATGTAGCTATAATAAATACAGTCAACCCTGCCTTAAAGGGCATCCCTATATAGCAAGTCACTGTCTATTAAGGGCAGTCTCATTTTTTTCCATTTTGTCTTTTGTCTTTGTACAGGTAAGATTCCTCCGGAATTCGGAGCACTTCAATTATGGATAAAATTAAGCTTGACTTAACGGGCACATATTTAAAAAGATACGTATTTACAGTTATGGTAAAAATATTAAGTAGTAGTTAAAAGTTCACCATTTCCATGTTGTGCGAGTTCGGTTAGTGACATAAAAACGTATTTACATCCAATTCTAAAAAGTATAAAACGTGTATTGTAAAATTAATAAATCGAGCATACAATTTTATCCAGTATATATAAGGCAACTGCTCATAAAGGCCAAATGTTCAAGTTTCCTCGAATGGCTTTTATTTACATGTTCGACTGTACTTTTATTCCTTGTTAACCATTTATATCTTTAAGATCTACTTCTGAACACTTAATTACCTACCAATTAAGTCAGCATCACATAGCGATGTCTCAGACAGTGATCTATATAATATTCCTATAATTGGTTTCTTTATTTTGCTTCGTGACATGTGGGTCTCTAATCGGGGATTCATCAGTAATAGTATGAGTAATACATAATTAAACTGCTGACCATTAAGCAAGACTCAATTTTATATTCTAGCATCTGATATTGTGGTAATTGTTAAACATTCGAAACACATCTAAAAGCTGAATGCCTATCGTTTCATTGTCATTAAAAGTCTTATACAGATCCAATTATATAAGTGTGGCAGCGCAATATTGTATGGAAAAAAAAAAATGATATCTTTTATTGGTTTAAGTGATTGATATTTAAAACGAATCCTCTGAAATCATTTTCAGATATTTCAGAGGTTCTACTTCACCAATTGTTATTTTATTATCATTATTTGTTTATTTTGTATTTTACATGTCCTCTGTTTAATCTTATCTTTAAAACTAATGCAAGGATCTATTTTATCTTGCCCTTCGCGAGAATGCCATTGAAATAATGATACAACGAGTATCATATTATTTCAAATCATAATTGTGTCTGGACTGAATTCCGTTTATCTCTCTTCATCTTAAAATGCATTCCAACTCTCCTCCTGACACAGCATTTCTCGACAAGTCTTCTCCTGACACGTTAAGTCTTCTCCTGACACTTTGCTTCTCATCAAGTCTTCTCCTGACACGTCAAGTCTTCTCCTGATACTTTGCTTCTCACCAAGTCTTCTCCTGACACATTATTTCTCACCAAGTCTTATTCTGACACGTTAAGTCTTCTCCTGACACTTTGCTTCTCACCAAGTCTTCTGACACATTAAGTCTTCTCCTGACACATTATTTCTCATCACGTCTTATTCTGACACGCTAAGTCTTCTCCTGACACTTTGCTTCTCACCAAGTCTTCACCTGACACGTCAAGTCTTCTCCTGACACTTTGCTTCTCACCGAGTCTTATCCTGACACGTTAAGTCTTCTCCTGATACTTTGCTTTTCATCAAGTCTTCCCCCGATACTTTTCTTCTCACCAAATCTTCTCCTGCCATTTGCTTCTCACCAAATCTTCTCCTGTCATTTGCTTCTCACCAAATCTTCTCCTGCCATTTGCTTCTCACCAAATCTTCTCCTGCCATTTGCTTCTCACCAAATCTTCTCCGGATCGACACAATGCTTATCAGCAAGTCTTCTCTTGACACTCTGTTTCTTACCAAGTCTTCTCGTGGCACATTGTTTCTCATTAAATTTTCTTTTGTCAGTTTGCCTCTCGCGAAATCTTCTCCTGACATCTTGTTTCTTACCAAATCTTCGCCCGATCGACACAATGTTTCTCAGCAAGTCTTTTCCGGACATATTGCTTTGTATCAAGCTTTCTCTTGACACATTGTTTCTCATCAACTCATTTGCTGACACATTTTTTCTCACCAAGTCCTCTCCTGACATCTTGTCTGCCTGTTATTCCATTTCTTGAATCTTGAATCTCATTATTTTTACGTCTTGGTTCTAATTCCCATTCTGACACTCTTGTTCTCAATGGTTCATCTGTTGATATATCAGATGTTAATTAGGTGACTTCACAAATGTATTTGAGTTTTTTTTTAAATATTGGTATGCGCGAAATAGTGTTATTGTGCTTAACGACGCTTTCAACAATATTACAGTTATATCGTGGCTGTCTGTTTTATTGGTGGAGAATGGACTATCCAGAATAAACCATTGACCTGTCGTAAATCACTGACAAACTATATCACATAGCGTTGAATCGCACGAAATATGACTAGTATTTCTCCAACATAGGAAAACATTATGTATATCTCGTTGTATGAGCTAGCATAAAAAAAATAATACTGGTTGTCAATGATGATAAATCAAAAAAATAATACCAAATGTTTTGTCAACAAGATCACCGACCATTCACAGTTAAGTCAAAATAACAGGAGACAAACATACTAGTATTATTTTACATCTAACAATGTTTTCATTAGATCTGATATTTTGTATATAAGATCTTTATTGGTATCAATTTGTATCGTCATGATTAGAAACTCCATATAATATTAAAGCTGGTAAATTGGAGTGACCTTTGGAAGTATTCAGGTAATGTCAGTTATTATCCTAGTAAATTGGAGTGACCTTTGGAAGTATTCAGGTAATGTCAGTTATTATCCTAGTAAATGAAGTGACCTATGGAAGTATTCAGGTAATGTCAGTTATTATCCTAATAAATGATGTGACCTTTGGAAGTATTCAGGTAATGTCAGTTATTATCCTAGTAAATGAAGTGACCTTTGGAAGTATTCAGGTAATGTCAGTTATTATCCTAGTAAATGATGTGACCTTTGGAAGTATTCAGGTAATGTCAGTTATTATCCTAGTAAATGATGTGACCTTTGGAAGTATTCAGGTAATGTCAGTTATTATCCTAGTAAATGATGTGGACCTTCGGAAGTATTCAGGTAATGTCAGTTATTATCCTAGTAAATGATGTGACCTTCGGAAGTATTCATGTTATTGACAGATATTATTCCAATAAATTGAACTGATCTTCAGAGATATTCTCATCATTCACAAGTAATATCCTACTAAATTTTCTACATGAACGACGTTTGCATATAATATAACATCAAGGCATAGCAATCCCACTCGGAACTCCTATGCTGTTTCGGAACTGCAGCAGACTCACCCGAGATTGACCGATTGTAGCAATCCCTCAGAGACTTGTAATACCAGTGACAATCCGGGGATACAGAAATATGACGTAATTTATCCTATTAATAGATTACGATACCACCTACATCAGCATCTAATGCTTGTACGGAATGACAATATACTCTTATGACGTCTTCCAGTGAAACTTAAACTGTTATCTTGTTTTGAGACAATGACACACTCTTTCACGTTAGATTATTAAAAGAATATGTAAACAGTGATAGTCAACAATTCCACACCAATTTCTAGAAATCGAACAACCACCTCACATCTCAAGGAAATTGAACCTCCAAAAAAAGACTGCGTTAAAAATCCAGATCCTGCTTTAGGACAGGGCGTTGTTAACTCGATTAATGGGGGAGACTATTACAGCAACAATTCACGACTGACAACTCGTAAAGCGAAGTCGTGAATTACTTGAAACAAGGACATTTTTTATCAGTTGAAATCAAAGCTTCCTCCTATTGGTTCATCAGGGACTACCTCTTAAACTAGATACTGATTTACTTTATGCAAAGTTGTTCACGCCATGAAAATAATTGAAATACAACTTACTTGAAGTTAGACCAATCAATTAATCAATCAAGACCTATTCAACTCATATCATCATGATAAAACTCATTAGCATCATTGGAGCCCCATTTCATTGGAACTAACTTCCTAAGAAGTGTTTGAAGATATCAAAAGGGCAATCATAAACCGTATATCGAAGAACAGACAACACAATGGTCAAAAGAAAAAGTACAAAAGGACAAACAACGATCGACAAAACATACATATAAAACTAAAGATCGAGTAACACGAACCCCACTAATGAAGGTTATTCCAGAAACGTGTCGTGCCAGTAAGTTTGATATCTATATTTTTATTATTATCATTGGGTTGATAACTCTGCTCGGTGGACTATATAATCCACGATGTTAACAGCGGCCTAATATTTAGTGCTTCGGTACTGAAGGGTTATTAGATATATTTATTGTCGAAAATTACAGTTGCTAAATTATTGAATTATTATTAAAACTACGCTACTCCTCCCTCAGGCATATGTGACGTTAGTCGATTTAGCTACCCTGTTTAGGACCTTTGACTTTCTTGCTCCCAAAGACTTTTAAATTATTTGGCTTCCAATGTTTCGATTTTGAGCGTACCTGATGAAGGTTATTCCAGGAATGCGTGGTGCGCAGTAAATTTGATATCTTTGTTTCATTTTTCCCTTTAAATGCATAATTATAGTCATGATTCCTCCACAAGGACCGTTTCGTATGAGTTAGGATGGCATAGAAAAAACAAAGAGCAGTTTGAATGGGTAATCAGAAGCCGTATATCGAGGAAAAACAGACGATAAACGATAGACGATAGACGATAAACGATAGACGATAGACGATAGACGATAAACGATAGACGATAGACGATAGACGATAGACGATAAACGATAGACGATAGACGATAGACGATAAACGATAGACGATAGCCAAAGGAAAAAGGACAAAAGGACAACACAATGATCTGCAAAATGCTACACAGAAAACTAAAAAACACGAACCCCACTAAGGATCGAGGATGAAATCGGCTGATGCTAAAGAGAATTTATCAATGACATCCATTATTGGTATCACTACTATTGCTATGCGTCTCCTATTATCATTTTCAGTTTCTTGTGTCTTTCGATACTTAATACAATTTTATTATCAAATATATAGACTAATGGAAAAGACAATAAAAATTATGTTCAAACATGTGTTCAATTTTTTTTTTAATTCTTACTATATGGTGAGTATGATTACATTTATATGTGCTATACCACTTTCAACTATATGTCAGCTGCATTGTGGCAGTCAGTTTTATTGGTGAACGAGATGTGGAAGTCGGTAAATAACTGTATGGTTTATCAATTTTAGCACCAATACAACGTGTAAGAAATGAAATAAATACATGTATCTTTAATAGGGGAAAATATTTGTAAACATTCATCGTCAAATGTCTTTTCTGGATATTATGACAATTCATTTCCAACGGACATTGTTGAATTATAGGATAATCTAGCAGACTAAAAACATCCACGTGTGACTGTAACTAGATGTAACATGATATCAGTGTAAATTGATACGTAGTGTAGCTATACATAAACGTTAGAGAAAACCGAAAGGACAATCAAGAGAAAGACGACATTGGGTACAAGAAATAGAACAAAGACAAAGAAAACAACAACACCAAACACACCACACAGGAAACTAACGAGTGAGTGCGTGAGTGAGTGAGTGAGTGAGTGAGTGAGTATGTGAGTGATTGTTTAACGCCAATTCAGCAATTTTTCAGCTATATCATGGCGAGAACAAGTTAATTGCCAATGAGATGATGATGAGACCCACTTTGTACTAGATCAAAACGCTGAGTTTGATTTTTATAGTGCTAACTCACTGAAACAACAGTCCGCGGGTAGATATGTCGCTCCACTCGGACACATTATCCTGATTCCGAGCCAACCAGCATTTGCTCTTTCTCCTTAATGCTGTGTGTTTAGCGGAGAAGCAACAAATACCAATTTAAAAATCTTTGTCTTGACCCGACCGGCGCTCGAACCCACGATCTACCGTACTCAAGGCGAGCACGCTAACCATTACGCCACCGATGCGGTTGGAAACTTATGAGATGAACAACACGGATCCGTCTATCAAAACTAATATTGTACAACTGCTCTTCTTGAAAAACAAATGTTTATGTCATCTGGTACATTTCAATATTTTCTTTTAATTTTGATGCACATTCTAATCAAATCGTCAATAAATGGCATTCTTTCTAATGTTAACCAAATTATTCAAGTAATTTATTTCTTAATATGTCTTTGTCACACGAGGGAGTCTCCAATCACTGGTTGCATCAGCAACAGTATGAGTAATACCCATTTGTCTTAATTAAAACGCTGACCATTCAACAAAAAAAATGGTGATTTAAAAGATGCCATCTTCTGGAATCTGATTTTGTAACACTTCTTTTCACACAATTTCCTTTTCTATTAAAACTACATAACCATTGCTTTGCTATCAATTCATCAAACTTAGTTTTAGATTAAACTCAGAACGTGTTCAAGGCTTATGCATAAAAAGGTTCATAATTAGTTTCAATATAATATTCTTATCTAATTGCCCAAATTAAATAAGGTTTATGGATTTTTTTTTTAAATTCCTAAATATTTTCTTCTCAAAATGTCGGAAGCTTATTTGCTCATCAAAGCACTTTTACACAAACCTTTCACTCCATCCCCACCAATTTTACTAAGGAAAAACAAAAACACGAAAGCCCAACTATGGTTATGGTTATGGTATTTAACGTCACTTTCAACAATATTTCAGTTATATTGTGGTGGGAGGAGGGGACCGGAGTACCTGGCGAAAACAACTGCCACAAGTCACCGACAAACCGAAAACCCAAATGCAAGATATTGTTATCGTTTTATTTATAACTATGTTTAGTTTTTAATACTATTGATTGGAAGTCTTTGGTGGTCCTAAATAAATATTGCAAGTTCTCATATTCCAAAAAGGATACATTTACCATTAAATTGGTTCTATTGATCTCTCAGCGAGCTAATACAAATATCATCACTGACACAAGTCATTAACATTTCACATAGGCAGAAATATAAAAGAATAGTAGGAAAGGAAACGGATCCCTCCCTGATTTTAATTAATGTCATTTCATCGTGTTAGTTTCTTTAATATGTTACATGACAGTTCTTATTTTACCAAAAATCAATATCTAGTTTGTCTGGTTTGTCCCCGAATTTAAACATTAAAGCATAGGTCAATAAACTAATTGAAATCGAGGCTTCTAGTTATCAAATTTCCTTTTGAGTGTTTTGTTTGAATATTTTGAGAAAATAAATGTTTATTAGCATGTCTCAATTTCCTCCGTACAATATCTAAAAAGAAAAGTTTGAAAACACTAACGGGTTCAGAAGCCGTAAAAAACACTAACGGGTTCAGAAGCCGTAAAAAACACTAACGGGTTCACAGAAGCCGTAAATCACAGAAAGACAGACACCAATGACCAATAGACAAACAAATACACAGACAACTAATGATTGGGCCAAAGAAACCGACTAAAGACCACGGTGAACTCATGCGATCTGGAAGGGTAAGTAACTAAAGATTGGACCAAAGGAACCGACTAAAGACCACGGTGAACTCATGTGATCTGGAAGGGTAAGTAACTAAAGATTGGACCAAAGGAACCGACTAAAGACCACGGTGAACTCATGTGATCTGGAAGGGTAAGTAACTAAAGATTG
>MJUT01049990.1:131646-154714 GCA_002080005.1 Gigantidas platifrons | reverse complement strand
TGGATTGCCATTTGTTTTGTATCTGGATTGCCATTTGTTTATATCTGGATTGCCATTTGTTTTGTATCTGGAATACCATTTGCTTTGTATATGGATTGCCATTTTTTGTATCTGGATTGTTATTTGTTTTGTATTTGGATTGCCATTTGTTTTGTATCTGGGTTGTCAGATTCCTTTTACATTTTATATGGATTATGCCGTTTGCCATGTCTCCCAAATATACTTTATCTTGACTGTCCTTTGTTTTGTATCTGGATTGAGGTGTGTTTCGTATCTGGATTGCCATTTATCTTGTGTCTGGATTATTTTATGTGTTGCATCTGAACTTACCCTTGTGCTATGTCTAGATTGCCATTTGTCTTGTATCTGCATTGTCATTTCTCTTGTATTTCAATTATCCTTCGTCTAATATCTAGACTGCCATTTGTCTTACATCTGGATTATCTGTGTCTTGTATCTGGATCATCATTTGTTTTGTATCTTGATTGACATTTGCCTTGTATTGGATTATATCCATATGTTATTTATCTGAATTTGTCCTAATTTTATCTGGATTGCCATTTTTTTTTGTATCTGGATTGCTCTTTGGCGTGTATATCTGAATTGTCGTTTTTCTTCATATGGATTTGTCGGATGTTTTTTTTCTGAATTCCCCCTTATATTTCGTCTGGATTTGTTCTGTTTTGTATCATTAATGTCTCCTTGTTGTTCTTCATCTTATAATACTATCAGAACGAACAGTGGCATGTACATCTGTCCTGCACGCTTACAGTAGGGACATTTACAAAGACAACTACAAGCACAAGGATGATATGAATACAAAACAATACTACGTTAGAGAACATCGAAGGGGCAATCAACAATGGACAATCCAGAGAAACTGGCAACATAGGGTATATAAGACGAAGAAAAACAAACCAAAAACACAACACAATACGTGCTGGACACGACTGGGCGCAAGCAAACACAAATAACGTAAATAAGACATCCCTCCTACAAACAAAATGGCATCAATAAAAACATATAAGAATGTAATTATTCATTTGTTCATATTTAGATTGAAATCTAATACAATAAGTGGATGGTTATGTTGTTTTATCATTTGATGTCACAATTACTATCAGTGGAGTGAAATGATCTTTAACTTCCAACTCTTGAACTACTTGATATTTCCTTAGATTACTACTTCACTCGTGATATAATATTGCTGGTGGCCTCCATATCTAGGTGCACATGTACTATGTATTCATCAATAAGAAGTAGGGAGTACCTCTAGCTGCAGAGAATGAGTTTTAATATTCAGTTGATTACTCTAATGCACTATATTACAGTTATCTGTACATGTATATCTTGTTTCTAAAACTTAAGATGAAACATAAAAACGTAGACATCTAACTTAGTGTACATCTTGGAATTTGAATTTGAATTTTAATTTTGGTGTTTAACGCCACTTTCAGCAATATTTCAGCTATATCATGGCGACCAGTTTTAGTGGTGGAGGAAGCCGGAGTAGCTGGAGAGAACCAATGACCCTGGGCATGCAACTGGTAAACTTTATCACTTGCGGAATGCACTTTTTTTGTAATTTACAAAGACGGACGCGAACCCACGCCATATTGGTGATAGGCTTGTATGAGTTATTAGATCCAACGACCTAACTCATTGAGCCACTCGGGCCCCCTGCACATCTTGGATGAATTTTGGTGGAATAGAACTCATAATACATTTATTCAATTTTAATCGAAATTAACCATTAGAAAAATCAGATTTCCTTATATGATCATTTTAAATGCATATAAGACGAACCAAAATTACCTAAATAAAAAAAAGTTGTTACTGTAAAACGACAATCGACATGAAAAACATCATGAAATATAGATCTCCATTGAAAAAAACAAACGCGTGAATGATCATATACTCAGATCAAATTAAGGAGTGAGTGAGTGAGTGGTTGTTCTTTAACGGCAAATGAGTAATTTTTCAGCAATATCATTCGATCAGATGGTGATGGTTCCGAGCCAGCCAGTCTTTGCTCGCTGTTGCCACGTGCAGAGAAGTAACACATACCAATTGCATAGTCTTTGGTTTGACACGACAGCGGGTCGAATCGACAATCCAAAGCACTCAAGGCGAGCACCATTTGACCACCGATGCTGTTAAGTTGAGGACACTCGTTGTTGCTTCCTTATGCTCAAACATATTACCGTAGTAATTATTACAAAGCATAAAGTCTTTAGTGTCTTATTATAATAAACTTGTAATTATAATCAGCATTCAGAAAAAAAGTAAATTTTATACCACTGATTCCACAGAGTCTGTAATCGTTCACCTGTTTTTTTTTCAGTTGCTCATTTGTTTCAAAGGAATGGAAACGACTTGCATATTCAATGTGAATTATTGTACGCATTATCATTATATTATATAGGCCACAGGGGAGGATCCAGGCGGGACGCACCTGGCGCCCCCCCCCCTAAAATTGGAAAAAAAATATGATTTTTTTGTGTAAAATCGTGATTTTTCACACGAAATACCCCACAAATTTTCGCGCCTCGCTCCGCTCGGCGCGATTATTTTAAGTGCGCCCCCTAACTTGAAATCCTGGATCCGCCCCTGGGCCATACATAGATAATTATTGCAATGTTCAGTTCAAATGGCACAGCTCTTTGAGGGGCATTTTATTTAATTCATCGTATATTTCACCAACCGTTTTAAAACCATCAATAAGACGTAATGTAAAATTTCAGTTGAAATATCGCTGTGGTTTGTAGGAAGGCTTATTTCATATTTGCTTTGATTTGGTGAATTGGGTTCAAACAGACAAATGATTCTTGAATAAAAGAATTTTTTTTTCATTACAATTATCAAAGGATTTTTTTTTACTATCCATACATCGTTTCTGAAAAGTTTCGGTTCAGTTGGCCCTGCAGTTTCTGAGGAGAAAACGTATTACGGAGTCCTAATGATGACAAAAAAACCATACGCTCTATGACCAGACGAACTAATTAGAACGAATAAGCCTCAGACGTCAACTTATATCAGTTAGAAGGAGTCATCTACGTAACAGGTGTACAGTAGATAGATAATGCAATATTCAGCAGAAATATTAGAAATTATTAGATATATCATAGTCTACCATAGAGGACAGACTAACAGACTCCACGGTCTGATCTTGTGGTAGATTGGTGTCATTAATTTTGGATTTTATCGCGACTTTTAATATATCGCACGCGATCGGTTAAAATTATATACTATACATTTTATTCATCCAAATGACCCCAAGATGTTTTAGCAAGATGTGCGTTTGTATTTCAACACATTAAGGTATAATATGACCAATGTCGATTACATGTATATTTGATTTCAGATTGGAGAATATATTTGTTCACCACCTATTGATCCTCACTGGAAAGTCACACAGCATCACTTGAGTTTGCGTATAGTTGTATGTGTTCCTATCTTTTTCCGACGCAGTCCGAACGAAAAAGGGTTTCAGTTTGTCAAAAGTTCTCTGTCCAATTTTAATATTCGGATATTTTGCTACAAAGTCAGTGTAAGCATCAGTCTGAGTTTTTTCAAGAACTTGCGCCATATGTGAAGCGTAAATATTAGGACCTAGTCTTTCTCTTTTAATGTCAGGTTTGTTTCCAGTAGGATGAGAAACACCTGGAGATAACCAAAAGTCATACACTATTCTCTTTGTCTCGTCTGAAATTGTATTTCTTCTTGTTTTACGTAAAGTAAGATTCCAAGCCGAAGTTCGCTTTTTAATATTTTAGTTCTGATTCGTTTTCCACCTGAAATTCGCCTGGCCGGTATGCCCAATTGTTGCAAAGTTGCATTTTACAACTAGATTGTTCAACATTTTCTCCACTGACTGATGCAGTCACGGTGTTCATAACAGTAAGAGCCTCTTTTGATCGTTTCAACTTTTCTTAAATGTTTGATGCAATCACACTATCAACTGGTGATATAGATTTCCTTAAATTAACAACAGTGGGGGACTCAGGTGACCTTCGGGATAAATACATATAAATCACAGCACACATTTTGCTTGGAGATGCAGGTAAACTTTCTTTTAATTTCTTAGTGCTCTTGATTTTTCCATTCTGTTGCGAAAAACATCTGAGTTACAAGGAAGAACGCGTGCATGTGCAGTTTTTTCATGAGAAATTTTGATTTTCTTTTCACGGTGTCTTTTTATAAATTTTCTGTTTCGTTTCTTGTCTTAGTTTTCTTTTTCTTTTTGCTTCACAACTTTCACTAAGCATCTTTTCCTTTGTTGATTTATGTAATTTGTTATAAGACCTTCTGCTGCTTTCGTTTTTCTTACGTCTTTGAAGATGATGAAGAGATTTGTAAGTAAAACATTTAGTTTGACAATGATTCGTCAAGATTAGAAACAAGTATCAATTACTGCTTACTGATATACATGTACATGTTTGTGCACTGTACTAAAAGAAAAAAATGAGAACAGACAGAAAAACTAACAAATCCAGTTAAAATTTAACCATACCGCACATCAATTTTTGTGGTGAGTAAGCGACGAAAATTTAGGTTCGGAAAGATGTATAAGGTTAGCTGGCATAACCCAAAGCAAACTAAGAACGTACGGAAACGGAAACCATTTTAACTACTTAGGGGACGACCATTTGATTCTGAAAGGGGCTGGCAAATTTTGTCGGGTCAGAATATTTATTTTCATTTTTTTGCGGACCAGAAATTATATTTTCGCCTACTTCAGGACAGATTATATATTTCCGGCTATAACAATGTTGAATCTGGAGGTCAGGCCAGAGTATTTTTTTATTTTCATGGGCACACAGGACAGATTATTTATTTTCAAGTTTTTGGCGGCCAGAATATTTATTTCCAAAAACTGCCACCCCCCCTTTCCCCCCTCGCCCCGAATCAAATGGTCGTCCCCTTAGTACATATTGCGCTAAACCCGAATATGACTTGTGAGGCCACACTAAACTGATTTCATTTTCGTCGGATCCACCCGCTCGTATTGTTTTTTTTTCGATTATCCTTCCAAAATTCTTAGCTGTTGACGTGCGATTTCCGCACAAAAATGACGTCTGGGACATTCGTTCGGATATTTGGTTTTTGATGCCACTCAGTTGTGCTGAGGAATACACACTATCTAGTTAGACTTTTTAGAAGATTAAGTTGTGTAATTTTTGTTCATAAGCTGATAAATAACTAAATATCAGACGTTGTATCGCTGTACAGCTTCAAATTTCAATTTCGTATTGCATCTTTTTAATAACCGCTTACTGGGACATTTTTTCGGACATTTTAAATTCTGCACCATTTCATTGTTTCTCAACGAATTCTTTTCATCATGGTATATATTTTCTTTTGAATATATGTAATTTTCAAAAATAACATCAATTACTCATAACTTTAGGAAATATTTCAATTACCTGGACATCTTCAAAAGATTTCGTTCACAAAGTCGAAAATTCAATGCACTATTACATATATTTCTCTTTGATAGACGTCAAATTTCTCGACTATGACGTCATTATTTTCAGTGCATATTCCGTCATCATCTTTGGCATAAATTTACTAAAATCTATTGCAATTTTTAAAATTTTTACTCTTGTATTTTTCATACATAATATAAAAATGTGAAATCAACTGAATATTGTTTGTTACGCGTTACATCAAAATTTCGCTCTCATTTCGATTTTTAAGATTCTTTTCATTGTAATTATAAGGGCAAATTGATTTTATGGTTTCAGAAACTAAAAATAAGTTAAACAAACTATTTATTTCAACATTCATCGAGTGAATAGCAAGATTTAGTATTGAAAGATTTTGATTTATATTTTGACAGTATGAACGTCCAACAAATTGGCACCAGTTTCTTGCGCGTCGTCAAATTTTTAGTGGTGTCCAACATATATTCTGTTGTGTTTTTCGTCGTCTTGTGTTGCCAGTTTCTCTGGTTTGTCCTTATCTGATTGCCCCTTCGGTATTCTCTAAGGTTTATTCATAGTGTACAGTGGCTCAACTTGTCAAGATGTCGACTCGCATTCATTACTTCTTTGGTGTAAACGTTGCTACCGATTTGTATATCTTCATGTATTAAAATCTTCATAATGGAGATTTTAAATTGGATTAAAAAAATAAAAGAAACGTAACTTTCATACCATGGATATTTCCAAAATACCAGCCTCTTAACGGATTGTAAAGTTTGCCATAGTTTGTTCAAGCTTATTGACTCAGTGCAGTTCTATATTTCCGCTGCGTGACTGACAATTTGATGATGATAGAAATATACTTCTTGGTTGAGATAGTGTTGTTTTAGGATAAGCTTGCAGATACCAAAAGGGGTAATCAGAAGCCAAAATCCGAATGACATGCAATACAATGGCAAAAAGAAAAGGACAAGAAGATAAAGAATAGTCAACAAAAACTCTACAATGACATCTACAGATTGAGGAAAGGTAACCTCACAAGAGCATTGGAGTGAACTCGGGTAATCCGTAAGGGTAATCAGCTACATGGACTGTCACCCGTTGTGGTCCGTGTTAACATTTCGGTGATGCCATATTCGGTAATAAGCCAATTAAAAGACAGGATAGTGACAACAAATGGAATATATTAGTGGTCATCTGTGTGACCATATACTGTTATGACTAACCTATGTAGTACTTTTGTCATCTGCAAGGACAAACACCTTTGCCAAGGGAAATGATTTGTTTGATGTAAAAATAAATGACGTCCATGAAGTGTTAGAAGTAAATTTTTAGCCAATCAAAATTCTACTTGCCACAAGAACATCAGATAAATACTGTTATGGCTAACCAAGTGTTTTGTTGATCATTGTTTGTCCTTTTTCTTTAGGTAATTGTATTGTCTGTCCATTGCTTTATGGCTTCTATTTATCCATTTATTATCTTTTCGTGCAAAATGTGTGAGCTTGACTCTCGCCAGTGCCGAGGTTTACTCGATATAACCTGATGGGGGGTGGAGTAACTGAAATATTTTGAAAGTGTCTTTTAAAAGCCATAATCGAATCCTGTAAATGAGTACTTAACTGGCTGTCCTAAAATAGAGCAGTGGAAATGTGCATACCATATTAATCCATCTGGTCTCTCATCCATTTTTGTTTTGTTTGTCATTGTGTCATACGATTACTTTGCAATTTATTTTCTTTCTAATATTATGTTTGCTTTGTCTAACCTTTGGGTAGTTGTTTCTACTTTTTCAACTAATTGGTGTTCTAATGACAAAAATTATTTATTTTTTTAGGATCCATATCTATTGATCACTAAATTCACTTCCTTTATATTCATAGAATCCACAAATATTTGAATCTGTAGTTATAATTGACACTAAGAGAGAGGGAAATGGGGACCAATTAGCACTAATGGTTTGAACATGACTCTATTCTTCCATACCAGATGAAAGCTAAAATTGGATACAACAATGGCAGTCAATCTGAATTTAAATGATGGTGTTCAGTAATAAGAAATCAATTTCAGTTTAATTTTATTGTTTAGAGCCAGGATCTTTTTGTCATCTATTTGTTCTGCTCATTTAGATTTGACATTTTTACAATTTACATTGAAATTAACAACTTAATGGATATGATATTTTTTCAATGAAAATGATTTTTTTCTTGGTTGATGATAACAATGCAAATGCAAAAATAAATCCATTTAGCAGGGGTGTAGGAGAAAGGGGGATGTAGAAAAAGCTGAATATATGGCATGGATGCAAAATTAAAAAAAAATAAATCAAGAGGTAAATGGCTGTGTTTTGAAACAAAATGACTTTTTTGCTTGGCAGTTTTGAATGCTTGCGCCTTCACTTCCATGTCCTCTCCTGATGTTTTCCCACACTCCAGTCCATTTCCAATGTTTGCCCTTCCCCACTTTCCAGTCCACTTCCAAAGCCTGCACCTCCCCCTCCCCTCCCAGTGTTTCAGGTCCTTCACAAAGCCCCCCCCCCCACTTTCCAACCCACTCCTATTCCTCTGATTTAGTTTTAATCATTTGAAAAAACAGATACAATGTATAACCATTTATACTAACACCAATATAAGAGAAAAATTTCAAATACTAAACTGTCAGATCTGTTCTAAAATCTAATTCTAAAATCATAGAATGAAGAGGTAAAATCATATATACCTGACCGCTCACTTGACTAGCTTGGTACAGGCACTTCATTAAAAAGTGGCAACATTAAACTAGTTTTATAGGCCCAAATATTCCCTCTTGGTGAAATGATGTGGAGGTCACGCAAGTTTTTTCCACATGTGAGTAAAATGCTAACCCCCTCACATATGAGTGTAGATGACTGATGAAAAATAAGAACAAAGATTGAAATAGACCTTTAATTTATTGTAAAATATGGATTCATTTAAAATAATACAAATACCACCAGTCTACCAAAAACTATAGACTGGAAATAGCTAAAGTTTTTTTTTTTTCAATACTCAATAAATTAAAGTATACAACATCACAAAACATAATAATAACAAATTATTTGGTTATCAAAGTTTTTTTGTATGTAAAAACTCATCATCTTATTTCTTTTCTCTCTCATTTTATGCAGCATGTTTTTTTTTCAACTAGACATATCTATTTCAAACATGAAAAAGAATACAAACGGCACATCTTTATCCTTTGACTCAACAAAATGATTTGATGAATTGATGATTTGATGAAAACTATAGGCTCACATGAGCTTGTATCGCTCCCCTGTGAAAGAAGATTTATTGAACGATTGCTTATCCTAGCATATGTTAAATTCTGATTCATAGCGACTTGAACCCAATACAGGCAATAGTCATGATAGACCATGGGGCAGTCATTGGTACAAACGTTAATAGTAATAACTCATATGAACAAGAATTGCCTATGGTGGCCATGTTTGTTAACGGATCAGGACGAAATGAGAAATCGTTATAGAGGACCTGCCATAGATGCTTCCTACCAAGTTTCTGTTCATTTGGCCAAGCGGTTTTTCAGAGGAAAAGATTCAAATGTGAAAAGCTAACTGACGATGGATGCCAAGTGATGACAAAAGCTCACAAGGCCCAAGGCCTTACGCAGGTAGCAAAAAAATTAAATACATTACACTTACAATAGGATATGTTGGCAATATGATTTACATGTATGTACAGTGAAACTTGTCTAAAACTGAACCCTGAATAAACCAGAACCCTTTATATATCAAACATTAAATAAAGTCCCAATGTAGAAAATCTTTGTAATTTTAACCTGTATAAACTTTACACCTGTCTATTGTGAACAGAAAAGCTGGTCTCGAGGAGGTTCTGTTTAGACCAGTTTCACTCTATTTTGTTTCAATGCTGTTTAATTATATTGCACTTTAGTCATTACCTTGTATCACACAGGAAAGACTTATTTCTGTCATTACAATTTTCTACACAAAATATTTTTCATATATTCAAGCAATACACATTTTGATATTACATTAATAAACAAAATATTACATGTACTGCCAAAATATTTCATGATGACAGAAAATCTCAATAACTAAAATATTTCATCTAAGTAAATTTTTTGAGGACTGAATCTTATTAATTAATATAATCTGTATGTATATGATTAAAATAGATTAGAATGAAAATAAACTATTTATAGCCTTCATAAAATATTTTCCTGTACTCATGTTACAGCTTAAGTTGGTGTTAAACACCAATCAATCAATCAATCAATCAATCAATCAATCAATCAATCAATCAATTAATCAGGTCGTTAATTAGAAAACTAAATTTTACTCTTTTTTGCAAGATTTGATGGGTGACTGATGAAAAAAATCCTGAGAAATTTAAAACACATGATTGTCTTTTGTGGATTTCATTAAAAAATATACCAAAAATCCCTTATTTTAAGTAGCTTTAATCATTTCTACTAAAGCCAAAGAAGGATATTCTAAAACAAATCAATGTGAACTAGAATAAAAATGGACTTCAAATTTATGTAGCATTATATTAAACATACATCTGTGCTGTAGAATAGCTTTCAACTAGTCAGCGGAAAATTCATTTGGAGCAAATTATCATTTTCAATCAATTAAAAGTAAAACAGAAAGAGTGCTGAAGTTCAAAATCAAAGTTGGACTGCTTCTTATGGTCTATGAGCTTTGTATACATTTCAAATGGTTTGCTAACATTGAAATAGAGTCACATAAGACAGGTGGTTGCTAAATACAGGTGTAATTAATCTGAAATTAACATTAAGGTCACATAATACAAGTTATTGCTTAATAGAGGTAATCACTAAAACAATTTCGACTGTGTATCTGTTGTAGTGTGCATTGTATATATGCATGTATGCTTATGTCCCAGTTTGGAATTGTTTGGCATTAATAAAGTTATTATTAATATTACATTCGATTTTTTTTTAGCTAGATCAAAGAAATCTAGGTTTCTGCACATCTTATTATAAAGAATTAAGACTAATTTTGGAAATAAACATAGATATTTGTATCAGATAACAATTGAAATTGACAAGAAGTTACTTTGATGAATGTTTCAATGCTCTAGTTTTACATATCAGTAAAAGGTCATGGTGTCATCAAAAGGATATTATGTAGAAAATCATCATCTCATTGTGTAGCAAAAATTTTAAAAAATACAACCCTGCAGTTTTCATTCAGATCTGGACAGATGAGATAATCATATACATATATATAACATATATCTACCTCTATAGTTTTGTAAAAATAAAAACAAAAAATAATAATAAAATCATTGCACTTATTAATAAATCCAAAAACATTTAACTTCTCTTTAAAAAAAAATGTCTCATACAACAATCTGTATAACACAACAAATATGGCACCTTAAATGACTTTAATATTATATAGAACTCCAGGTTATGGCTGCTAATATTTATTTTTTAATAATATGGTAGAGAAAGCTATACCAAGCAGTTCTAGTGGATCATTTAAATAATGTTTAAAAATACAAATGAGATATTATTCTCCTAATGAATGAATGAAGCAAAAACAAAAATTACCATATCTTTTTTTCTGACAATAGGTCCAGAATGGAAAAAAAACCATAGCGAGACTATACCATATAAACCTTAAAGTCCACATAGATGTATTGTCTAGACTCTTGAAAAACACAGTAGTCCCTCTTCTTATGAGGTCCACCCCTTCTCCAATGAAAATGTAACCTTATAAGAGAGGTTGCCTCCCTTTAAAGGGACAATTTAGTAGTATTTTATAATCTCAGTGCATCTGAAATCTGGTGTGCCTTTGGTGGGAGGGGTCTGATAAGAGGTGTGGCCTTTGGTGGGAGGGGTCTGATAAGAGGTGTGGCCTTTGGTGGGAGGAGTCTAATAAGAGGTGTGGCCTTTGGTGTGAGGGTCTAATAAGAGGTGTGGCCTTTGGTGGGAGGAGTCTAATAAGAGGGGAAGGGACTACTGTATGCTATTCAATATCTAAATAGCAAATATTCAGGTGTCATTGCAACTTACTTTATAAAATTAAATCATAGGTCTATATATCTACATATACAATGTATGATCAAAATAATTCCATTCTATTTTATCTTTAAGTATAAGAATGCTGCCACAAAGTCATCACTCAATCACAGATTAAATTAACGAGTCGTTTTTATTTATTTCCGTTTCCTTCATTCATCTTCCGTATCACTTTCATGAGGTGGGACTAGCCCCGTCCTGAGTGTTACTTGTACGTTTCTATTAATACTGACTGCTGGGAAAAATACCCCATGGAGATCATGAAATGCAATTGGTCCATGTGGTTGTTCGTCCACATAGTAACAGACGTGATTTTTGTCAAAGTTTAATAAAACACCTATGACACTTCCCCTTCGTATACCACCATCGGTACGGTTCCTATGTTCATCGTTGTGGAGGAACCAACTCCTACTGTCGTCAATATACATACTCCAAGCTTTATCATCTTTCCCTGCAAGACACATTTTATAAGCCATTAGCATACTATGCATACAATTTTATTTTTAAATTCTCTTTTCCGGCGTGATATCACATAATATAATAGACCAATCAATGATTATCATTTGTGATATGAAAAAAATGTTAGGAGGTGAAGCCAAGCAAAATTCTCTGGATTCTACATAGACTTTGATATATAATATGAAGAAAATGTTAGGAGGTGAAGCCAAGAAAAAATTTCTGGATTCTACATAGACTGTAATGTTGATTAATTATTCAATATCCATCAACAAAAGTTAAATATTGTAATTAAATTCACCCTCTAATTCTTGTTGACACTAAATCTGATCTATATTTTGATTTTCTTAAAATTATATATGACAGGTTTATTTTAAATTATGAAAATATATTAAAAAAAAATTTCCATTGAAATTGAAGTAAAATCCTGAATTGCTTCACCTTTCACCTCCTTTGATTATAAAATACCAGGATGTCCAAATAAAAGAATATGATTTCAGTTACCTTGATCACAGAATTTGTTATGAGTAAGACCATACTTGAATAAATTTCCATTCAAACTACATTTAAACAGTCCATGTCAAAGTCAGGTGTGGATATATAGATTCTCCTTCAGTTGCCCGTGGGTTACAATATTTCTCCACTCAAGAGAGTTAAATTAGAAATTTTAACCACAAGCCGTCAGGCGAGTGGTTAAAATTTTAAATTTTACTCTCCAGAGTGGAGAAATATCGTAACCCACATGGGCAACTGAAGGAGAATTTGCTTCTCTCACTATTTAACACGAACTTTATTTCAAAATTTGAAATTAATGCGTTTGAAATTAATGCAGGGAAAGGCACGAGATATTTTAATCCTCTAGAGGATTACATATTTTTCCACCACTGATTCAGCGGGGTTAAAACGCCATAATAATGGGAGAAAATTTTAGCCATGTCCAAGCACAGGCACTCGACGTTCAATGAATAAAATGTAGGGTCAATTAATGGGGAAAAAATAGTGTCACTATTATACATTTTTTTTCCACATTGACCCTACATTTTATTCATTGAGAACGTCAAGTGCCTGTGGTCCAAGAGAGTAAACAGGAGTTATAATAGTCTTTTGTCTGTTAGAGTAATTTTTCAATATTAAAAACTGATTCCTGTCCCATGTCTATTGTGAATGGAGAAAAAGTATTGCATACAATTTGTGATTTGTAAAATACTTTGAGTAACCTGGTACTCAAAAATCCAATAATTCTTTTAAAGTCTTTGAAACCATTATCAAATATTTAACGTAAGGGACAGAAGTGTAAATAACTTCTGATAAAACTGTAATTTAAGTTACGTAACATTTTAAGCTAGTAATTTGGAAGATCATCTGCTGCACTTTGGGGAATATTTACAACACATCAACTAAAACATCAAGTGTAAAATGGGGTAGGTTTATGGTGCTTAAAACCACATTTGTGGCTGTCAGTTTTATTGGTGGAGGAAACCAGAGTACCCACAGACCTGCCGCAAGTCACTGACAAACTTTATCACATAATGTTGTATTGAGTACAACTCGCCATGAGTGGAATTCGAACTCACAATTTCAGTGGTGATAGGCACTGATTGCACAGGTAGTTGAAAATCCAACTACCATATGATCTCACCACAAAGGCCCCAAAGTGTAAAATGGTAAAGAATACAAAGTCAATCAATCATTATATACATAACAGCTATAAAAATAGAAGGAAAAATAAAAATGACTGAATTATATGAGGTTCTCCAATGTAAGAGAAGCACTCCATCACCATGATCACATGGAAAGAATCTAATGTTTATTTATTTCACTTTGGTCTCAGTAGGATTTAACATATGGAAAAGTTTTAATTTGTTATCATTGCCTATCTTTTCTTTACTTATATAAGACATAGAGATATAATTTGTAGCAGAGATGAGTTAGTGAATGAATTATAATTAATCATAACAAGATAGCAGTATGCATAATAAACTTATAAAATGCCTGTCTGCTGCTTTGTAAACATTCCATTGATACTATGAAAACAATATTTAAACTTTACTTTACAAAATCAATCCTGTTTTTCCACTGAAATAAATATTACTTTATCTTTAGTTAAATAACATTGTGGATTTTCTTAGTCTCATTTTTTGACGTGATTGTGAGAAGTTAGGAAAGTGAGCGTCATGTACGGGTATATGTGTGTCAAAGGGTATTGATTTTGTCTCTGTTTTTTTATTTTTTCATTTTTGGATACGATTTTGAAGCAGTTCCGACAATGTGGTATTTTTTTTGCTTTTCATCTAATTTTCACAGTTTTACAATAATTTTCTCTTAACAGAAACAGAAAATATCAGAATTCAAATATATGTATTTTGTACTTTCAAACTGAATAGGGCTAGGGTTGTGGTGTTTAATGCCATTTTCAACAATATTTCAGTTATACCTGTGACTGTCGCAAGTCACTGACAAACTTTATCACATACTGTTGTATCGAGTACACTTTGCCTGAGCGGGATTCTAACTCACAACTTCAGTGGTGATAGACACTGAATGCATAGGTACATCCAACTACCATATATGATCACAACCATGACACCACCCTCATACTGAATATCTTTGTGTTAAAATTCATTAAAAAAAAAAATGCAACATGAAACTTCATATATAAATTATTAACAAGGTTATTATCATATATGTTGTATTTATATTAAGAAATATTGAAAAAGGAATTATGTTTAAGCCAATATTCTCTTCATTCATAAACTAAAAAAGACAATAATAAATCTGTGTAGGAGAAAATCAACAGTGACAATATACATATATTCACTTTTTATGAATTTTTATGAGAACAGCTATTCACACCATGTCAACTCCATTAATGTTTCAATTTACCAAACATTCATCTTTTATGTTTGATTGTGAAACTATCGGAAACATGCATTAAAGTACCGGTACAAGGTTGTGAAATTAATGTTCAATTGATTCTGTAGGGAAAAAACAACGGTGAGATTCCTTTTATTTGTTGTCTATAGATCAACTAACAAAGTCAAATGATTTCAGAATACAGTACATTTTAACTTTATTTGCCGTCTGCCTTTTATTGTAAAAAAAAATTCAATACTTGTATGTATTTCTTCCACAAATATTTTTAAAACACTATGGATTTTTAACTCAAATCATTGAACACAAGAGAGACCATGACATTTGCTGATGGAAATTCATGATCATGTTCTGGCTAGGGGACAGGCACAAAAAGGTTGCTGGGTTAAACTGCTGTTCAATTTGAAAAGTAAAATAGGTTCCAAGTACATTTTTGTTTTTAGAAAACTTTAAATTACATCTAAATACTATTGTGTAGTTACTTGAATGTAAAAATTTAACATTGAAAAGCAAATCAACATTTAGAGAGGAGACTGTTCGCTTCGTTTGGTAATTAGTGGAATTGTTGACCATCATTGTTTAAACTTTCTTTACATGAATCGTAGGGTTAGGGGTTCTGGTGCTTAGTGCCACTTTCAACAATATTTCAGTTATATTATGGTGGTCAGTTTTATTGGTTGAGAAAACCACTGACCTGTCGTAAGTTACAGACAAACTTAATCTCATAATGTTGTATCAAGTACACCTCCTCTGAATCAGTGAATGGGATTTAAACTCACAACTTTAGTGGTGATAGGCACTGATTGCACAAATAGTTGTAAATCCAACTACCATACGATCACGACCACGGATCGATGGCCCCAGTGTCGTAAACCTTTTTTTTTAAATTGTACGCCAGGTTGATGTACTTACAGAGCTTTACATCTACTAATATATATTTTGAGTTTTACCTTATCTAACTCTAACATAAAATTCGAACCCAGTAATCAATAATCATTGTCTAAGACAAAAACTACACTAAAAAAATGATTGAAGATAAGATAGTTCTATAATGAGTGGGGAGGAATGCAATATCTTTCTGATGATAAAGCCGTTAATTAAAATTTCTATTTCTATGACAGAATTTATACCAGTTAATATATAATGTCAATCTATAACTAGATTATTAGTTAATACATGAGGTACAAACGAAAAACTCTGATCAGCTATTTTCTTATGTTATAAATAACTCCACTGATCAATCAAGACATAGAAAAAACTCATCTTCATCATCACTTTGCAACTAGCAGTATATAAATGTTAGAAATAAAGAATGCATTAACGGAAAGGGGTTCACCACCATTTAGTTACTTTGTACTACGAACAATCTTTTAGTTAAAATTAGAGGCTCCCATGGGGCCTGCAATTGCTCACCTTGTTCATTTTATTTTTCACTTTGACTTATAAATTTTATAGAGTCAGAATGTATGTTGAAAAAAAAAGATTCAAGTCTATAATTAACATATTTTTTTCCATTTGAAGAAAATTCAATTTAAGTAATAGTGGTCATCTCGGATTAAGGACAATGCTGTCAGACATAATTTTTTAAACTACTCACTGAAATTCAGTTGCAGGGTAAATTTGAGCTCATTTTAACATAAAACAAAGCAGTAATGGTCAATCAAAGAAATTTCAATTTTAGGTAATAGTGGCCATCTTGGATTAATGGAAATGTTGTTGGACACAAATTTGAAGCTACTGTCATGTAGCAGCATTTTAAATTTGAGCTCATTTTGATGTAAAATAAAGAAGTAATGGTCAATCAAAGACATTTCTATTTTAAGTAAAGGTGGCCATCTTGAATGAAGGGTGGGGCTATGTGACATAATTTTTAAATGTATCCACTCAGGGCCCATCACAGTAATTTTGCACAGTGGTTTCAGAGGAGAAGTTTGAATGTGAAAAGTATATGATGTATGACTGTTGAATAATGGAATAACATATGAGGAATGCCAAGGGATAGCAAAAACTCAAATACCCTTAATTAAGATATTTATTTTAGAAATATTCAAATTGCTTATAAGAGATGTGTATTCTCCTGTTCAACACCAGAAAACAATGTGATATAAGTTTATTGCACAACATTAGTATGTACATAAGTGTATTACACAAAACTGGTTATGTCCACAAGTGTATACATAGAAATAGTACCAGTATGTACAATTATTTCATAATGGTATACAATAAATAAGTACAGTGATAACCAACAATGCATTACAATCAGAAAGGACAAGACATAATCAGAGAAACTAAACCAAAAAGACAATATGAACTGCAAAACAAAACAGATGGTTATAGTTATGGTGTTTAACACCACTTTTAACAATATTTCAGTTATATGGTGGCGATTATTTTTTTGGTGGAGAAAACCAGAGTACCCGGAGAAATTCATCGACCTGTCGTAAGTCACTGACAATCCATCTTTTTCATATAATGTTGTATCAAGTACACCTCGCCATCAGCGGGATTCGAACTCACAATTTTAGTGGTGATAGGCACTGATAGCACAAGTAGTTGTAAATCCAATCTACCATATTATCACTGCCACGATGGCCCCTTCTTAAAAGAAACTATGCAATACTTCAGTACAGTGATAATCAACACATAATTACAATCAGAAAAGACAAGACATAATCTGAGAAACTAAACTGCCAAACAAAACCAGGACTGAGAAGAGATGACGTTTGGGAATTAACACCAGGTACTTTTTCTGCAGTGATAGATCTAGTGATTATCATGGAATTAATGTCTTCTAGAAAACAAGTCCCACCAGGTTATATTGATACTTTATTAAAGTATAATACAATATATCATTTCCTTGAGCATTCAGGCAATACATATTATCTGCCAGCTACCATTAATGAAAGGATTTATCTGTCTGCAAATTGACATTATTGTTAATAAGGACACAAAGAGCTAAATTTTCTCTAGGAGAGGAGATGGACAGATGATGATCACATGAAGCCTAATGCTTCATACAGTATTACCCTGAGGAGTTTTTATCTTAACAAAGATAAAGGTAATATGTGGAACAGAGAATAACATACAAGCCAAATCACCCACGAAAACATTGTTACTGAAGTTCGAGAAATTAAATTTAATGCAGAATAATTTAATTTGATGTGTATACTGCAATCTGATTGGCTGATCTGCCAAGAGAAAAATTGGTTATAAATACTTGATAACCTGGGTTGGTATTGTGATGTCATCAACATATACATTAGTCAACGACAAATTCAAATAGTCACATGAAATAATCGTAATTAAAATACAAGAAATATTTGAAATTTTTGCATAACTTGGTTTGGAACAGTTTATGCTTTTCATAAACCATTTCTCAATTTATTAAGCATAAACTGCCCCAAACCAGGTTATATCATATAACTTGTTCAAAAATTGCAAATATTCCTTAAATAACCTACAAGCCAAACCATCCAAACATTATTATTGAAGATCAAGACTTTAAAATTAATGCAGATTAATACATTTCTCTGACGTCACATCATTGTTCAAACAGTTGATCATTTTTAAGAATCAACATGTTTTTTTTTCCTTTTAATCTTGCATATTTGAACTTAAACCTTTTATTGCTTTAGCTTTAAAAACATGGTTTTTTAAAAAATATTTTGGAACTTGCAGGTATCCAACAACCGCTGGACTTTCCAAGTCTATATGTCACCCCGAAGTAATTCTATCCATAGTTCCTGCCTAGACTTAAATCTCCAAAGCAAATAAAGTCTACTGTAACTCTTTTTCCCTCAGTAATATCCAATAGTTTAAATGACCAGTTTCTGAAGGATGCAATCTTCTATACTATAGATATACACCACAACAATACAACACATGTATATGGTGCTATATTACGTAAGAAATTGTGATGTAACTAACAACTATCACGAAAAGATTGACAGCTACTTTATTATAAACCCAATTATTTCCAAGATAACACTTGTACATTTTCCACTCTCCTGAAAATCTTATCAATGATCACCAACGTTTTTTTAACAGTAAATAAGAATGACATATAATATGTACTACTGCGTGCAGACTGACACAAAACGTTACGCTGATCTTTCATGAATTTTGTTTAGTCTCAGGTATGACCACAACAAATTGACACAGTTGTTAATAAAGAGCATAATTATCGAGTCTTCTTTGTGAAATACAGAGGATTCATATATTTTCATTGGTGTCAATTTTCGAGGATTGGCAAAAACTGAGATGTTTGTTGACATTCATGGCTTTGAAACTTGCAAATGACTTCTCTTGTTGTTTATGCCTTTTGTTGTGCACAAAATTTTGTAATTTGATTGAACCAATGAAAATTAGTATTCAACAAATAAAAATGAATTTACAGTAACATATTAAATTTGCACAAAACCTTGAAAAGGAGAAATATAAAGCAGACCAGGACTTCTGGAGTGTTACTTTTCTTAATTTGCTGCCATCACCTGTGTGCTATGATACATTTGGGTAGATCTGATATTGTGTGACACGCTTATGGTGCTTAACGCCACTTTCAACACTATTTCAGTTATATCGTGGCGGTCAGTTTTATTGGTGGAGGAAACCAGAGTACCCGGAGAAAACCATCGACCTGCCACCAGTCACTGACAAACTTTATCACATAAATGTTGTATCGAGTACCTCGCCTGAGTGGGATTCGAACTCACAACGTTAGTGGTGATAGGCGCTAGTTTCATAGGTTGCTGTAAATCCAACTACCATGTGATCACGACCACGACGGCCCCTCGTAATAAGTATATAGATAAACATACAACATAAGGTTTAACAGGGTTCAAACTCACAACTTTGGTGGTAACGAGCACTGATTGCTTAAGTAGTTGTAAATCAAACTACCATAATTACATTACTTCCGTTTTTCATTGAAATGTTACAATATGATTGGTTATGAAGTGGTCACATGATTATAAACAGAGATGTTTCAAATCACAATGAAACTCAAACCCGAACTTGCACGTGCCTCCATGACGACGTCAGATGTAAACAATCAATGGCGTAGTAATTTCCAACAGCAAATAATCTAACACAAATAAACATGATAAAATTCACAACGAAAAATTCCACTATATTAAATTTTGGTGTGATTTGAATATAATTATAAGAATTGAATGCATTCTTTTGCAGTTTCATTGGGTATGAAAGCGTTGATTGAACTACATTTTCAACATGAAGCGCTACCGTGTTTCATTGAAAATGTACTTCGGTCAATGCTTTCATACCGCAATGAAACTTCAAAAGAATGCATTCAATTCTTAAATATGATAACGAAAACGACGGCATTGTGTGACAGTGATAATGGCTACATCAAAAGTGTACAAATACAAAGCATTGTTCCTCTATGTATAGATACTCAACTTACCTAGCATGAAACATTTGCCTACATCAAATCTAGCTATACCAATGGCTGGGTCAGTCTGACTATCATATCTATCTACAACGATTTCCCAGTAATGTACACCTTTAGAAAACCCAACACTCCCCAGCGCAATACGGTGGTCAAAACTATTACATGTAACTGTCTGATTTTCGTTGGTAAATATGATATCTGGATGTGCTGATACTGGGTCAAAATGAAACCATGCCACTGAAATAAAATAATAAAAGTTTGGTTAAAATACATTATTTTGCAGTTGAGAAGAATCATGCTGTTGGCACTTTATAATTGCAAATTATAATGAAAAGGAATAGGATAGGAAAATAGGTTAAAATGAATAAATTGGAGCAATGTTTTTTTTTTGCTGGATCAAGAAGAAATGGGGAATTTTTGCATAGGACCTCACATATATTATTTGCACCAAATAACAAATAGTTTCAGAGGAGAAGATTTTTTTTTAAAGTTTCAGCCATCAGAAACAAGAATTGCCCATTGGCAGTCATTCTTTTGTCAGATCAAGACAATATAGGACATTTTGCAGAGGACCTAAAGAGACATCATTCCTGCAGTTAGGTTCCAACTAGCCATAGAAATTTCAGAGGAAATGATCAAAATGTGATAATTTTTACAGAGAGATCAACAACGACAAATACCAAGTTGGCATGACCATTTGTGTAAGATTAGCTTTAAAAAATCCTATCTTAAACCATAAAATGTTCATTGTAATAATGTTCATATTAATTATTTACATTTGTTTATAATTTTGTTTGTTTGTTTTGAAATAAAAAAAATAAAGGATGAAAATTATATAGAAAAAAACAAATGGCTGAAATTCTATCAAATGCTTGCTCATAATTTGATAACTGTTGAATGATTCAACACTGTTTTAATGTCTCCGAGTCTGATTCTGATTCATTATTTAAGCAGTTTGTTCAATGATCTGCACAAATGTGCTTCTTGTTAAACCAACCTTTCTATAATCACAGAAAAACTTGATAAAATGTATTCTCTTAAATCAGTTAGCTATCCTATGATAGCAATAAATTTGATAAAAACCCATTTTGTAGGATTTTTTTTATATCATAAATCTTGATGGATAGAAATTACCAATAGCTTTGTATTGTTTATAGTATAATATTAAAAGCTGGATAGAAATTTATTGTTTATTTAAATAAGTGGAAAAAAGAACACCAATAAATATAAAACAGAAATGTAAAACAAGCAATGTAGATGCAGAACAACACTACTACAGATTAATCATTTTCATCACCACTTTCACACAATTTTTTTCAAAAATTCTTCCAAAAAATTAAATGGTTTTCTTTGATCCTCTAATCAAGCAATTGAATTTTGCAAATTTTACATCATTTTTTTCCTAAATTTTGTTATTTTGTAGATTTTCAATCTTTAGTTTAATAGCCATAAGTCATTCAGAATTACGAAAATGGGCATTAAATAGAAAATACACATTTATTGCACTATATCAATAAGCCTGCAATACTCAGTGGGATATAAATGAGTTAGATATACCTAAGGTTACTCCAAAAATGCTTTAATAAATTAAAAAATATCTACAAAATTCTCCCCGTCACATGAACCACAAATTTTCTACATTTCAAAATTACTATCAAAAGCATTTTTCACACATTTTAGTACCCTTCCACATTAGCAACATTCCTCCCCAGGGACCATAAAACTTAAATATCCTGTTTTTAATTGATTTCTAAGGAACTGAAACAAAACAAAGAAATAAACATTGTGTATTGCATTTGATGTATAACTAAGTGCATGTCATGTCAATTGTTATTTATGCAAATATTGCCTGCTTGTGCATTCTCCTGAGCAACTTCAAAAACATCGATTGTTCATTATCATGCAAACTGGTAACAGTTTAAAATTTTATTGTTCATGTTCTCAAACATTATAATTTTGAATTGCCTGACAAGTCTTATCAAATAGCTACAACATTCAACATCTATTTTCCCTGGGGCCGGGGTGAACTATCCCAGGGTTAGGTTAGGTTGCTGGGTGTGTAATGTTACTTTCAACAATATGCCTGCCATTAATGATGTGGTTGTTAGTTTTATTGATGGGGAAAACCAGAGGAAAATTACTAATCTAGTAAAGTAACTTAGAAACCTGATCATATAAATGTTGTATCAAGTACACCTTGACACAGGTGGGAATTTAACTCACTTTAGTTGTAATTGACACTAATTGCATATGTAGAGGAAAATCCATACACTTTATATAAAATCATGAACAAGGCTATTCTAGGGGTTGAAAACAACACAGAAATAGTTTTCACAAATGATTCCTATATAGTTTCAGTTCAATCAGTCCAGTAGTTTCTAAGAAGATTGTTTTTATATCAGAAATCTATACATTTGTATACTCCCCTTTGTAGTCATATTAGAAGTAAAATCGAAATGAAGTACATTATGTATAGGTACATTTTTCAAGGGCCATCTAAGAATGATTCCTGCAAAATTTGGTTCAATTGGTCAAGAGCATTCTGGAGAAAATTTGGATTTTTCTTTTGATATTTCGATGAACAGAAACTGCCATATTAGATGCAAGATCTCAACAAAATCAAGAATTTTTTAATAGACCATCCATAGACCATTCCCACTCAGTTTTAGTTCAATCAGGGCTGCAGTTTCTGAGGAAACAGTTGCATCATATTCTAAGGCAATCTGAGACATTTACCATGGTGGCCATATTTGATGTCAGAAAGGATGAATCTGTTTTGTAAGACCAGGCCTAAATTAAAATATTGTTTGTTTCCCCTTTGCGACCGACTCGCCGAAATCGGCGCGACTGAAAA
>MJUT01049990.1:62495-121617 GCA_002080005.1 Gigantidas platifrons | reverse complement strand
GGTATCTATTTTATGTTAAAACATGATTTGGGTATCTATTTTATGTTAAAACATGATTTGGGTATCTATTTTATGTTTAAGGGGTATGCTAATCTTATCTTACTAATAACTGGTTACTGTGAAACATAGATGTACAAACAACAGGACAAAAAATGATCTTTACAATACCGGTAATACCACTAAGAGAATACAGTCAAAGCTGTCTTGTGTGACCTTCAAAAGAATCACTGAAATAGTGTCACACATGACATGTGGTTGCTAAATACAGGCTAAATTAAAATGATATATACTGGGAAGGGAAATGAAAATCAAGGTCACACAATACAAGTTATTGCTATAATAGAGGTGGTCACTAAAGCAGGTGTGACTGTATAGCGACTTGAAATGCTGGGCCAAAAATAAACATACCAAGTAATTGTATTGCTACGGAGGGCAGCATTAGTCCACTTTATGCAGGATATAGGTAAAATGCCTTAATTTCTCATACATACATATAGGGTGTGAGTGAGCGAGTCAGCAATTTTTCAGCTAAATCATGGCAAGAACAAGTTAATTTTGTACTAGAACAACACGCTTAGTTGGATTTTTACAGTGCTAGCTCACCGAAACAACATTCCGCAGATAGACATGTCGCCCCACTGGGGACACATTATCCTGATTCCGAGCCAACCAGTCTTTGCTCATTCTCCTTAATGCTGCACGCTTAGCGGAGAAGGAACAAACACTAATTATATAGTCTTTGGTTTACCCCGATCGGGGCTCGAATCCACAATCTATCGCAGTCGAGGCAAGCACACTAACCATTACACCACCTTTACAGTTCATACATGGAGAAACAGCTACTTCTATTTGAGACTCAAATCAATTTATTTTTCTTCTTCATACTTTCATCAAACTCTAAGTGATTCATTACATCAAATATTATATCCACGAAGTTATCAAGTTTAATATCTTGTTCAAACAATTTTATATTGATATGTACATGACTCAAGTAGCAAAAGTTATAACAAGCCAGCGCATGAGATCAATTATAAACTGTTATATTATTTTTACCTAAATAAATGATAAATTGTAGGGCCAGGTGTATCATGCAGGTACAAACAGGTAAAAACAAAAAAACATGCTTTATGCATCTAGGTAATTCTTTTGTCTATATTAAAATTTCAGAATATGAATTACAATTTACATGTACAGGAATAATTAAGATCTAGACCATATTACTATTTCAGAATAAAAATAAAAATCTACTGGTCTGGTACTGCATAACAGTGTAAAAAGCAATAATATGGATCACAAACAGAAGATCAAACTCTACCAATAGTAGATCTACTGTTTTTAATTGTACATTGTACGCACAGATATAACCATGACAAAATATCTGAGATAGGGTAGCATATTATCTAATACAATATACCAACAGGACATTTTTCCCAGTGCATTTTCGCCGGTTTTACCCATAATAAAACCCCTTAGCAGTCTTTGAAAATAGACTTTCGAATTTACTGGGCCGAAAACTTCGAAATTAGAATATTTATATAGATTCTATTGAAAAAAAATTGGCAAGTCACTGGTCCGAATCAATTTTCACTGGCCGTGGGCCAACGGACCACTGCTTAAGTCGATGACTGCTTTAGTCATTGTAGCGATATATATCCATATTTGTAACACACAACTTGTCATAGGATGGAATATGCAAAAGTGCTTTTTGTTTGGAAAATGCCACTTTCTATGCACAAAAAAGTGCACTTATAACATCTTATGATGATCAACAACTTGCTAGGAAAGTTGATAACGGCCTGTTTTATCTCCTTAAAACTTGATGCCTACAGATCTATCTAAGCAACATATTTATACCTATATTCAGGTTACCATGACAACAGCTAAAATATTGACCAGAATTCCTTTAACAACTTAAATCTGCATGAAATAATAAGGTTAGCAACTAAAACATGGTTTAAATTTCTCTCCTAACTATTATAATAAATGCCTGGATTATAGCTGCATAATTATCATTGCAGGGCTGAAAATGAGTTTTATGGTAAATGAAAAATCACACAGTGTAAAAACTTGAAAACATGGTCACAGCTTCTAAAATATTCCCAATAAATTTTTGTTCTGGCAACAAGAAAGTGGTAAACTCCAAGTCACTGTGTTCTGATTGGACAGTTTTGGAATACGAGTACAAAAATCATACTCAAAAGTTTTATGAGTGTGAGATATTACTCACCAATAAAGTTACCAACATTATGTAATTAATGGTAAATATTTGAACATAAAATACTCCACAATTACACAACAGACAAAAAAAAAATCACACAGATGTACATTGTACAGGAAATACAAGAGAACATGCTAATGGAAACTTATTACTTACTTGTAGTGCCATCTGGTGGAATGAAAATGTAAAAAAAAAAATACAAAACTTTTATATAATATTGATTAATTACATTATAATGTTGACATGTATCTAGCTGTACTTTTATGTAAGTTAAGGAGATACAGTGGAACCTGTCTAATCCGACACACCAAGGGACCAGGGAAATGTGTCGGATTGTACAGGATGTCGGATTACTCAAGTTTTATTTATATTAACAGAACTACTTTGGGACCATATATTTTTGTCGGATGTCACAGGATGTCGGATTGCACAGGTTCCACTGTATATAGACAAATCAATGATAAGCTTTTATCATTTATCCAAAAAAATTACTTTTTTTAATCGAAAAGCTCATCATTCTAGACAGAAGAGTCATCATGTCACACAATCTAGACATGAGATTCTTCAACAGTATAATAGATAAATTACCCATCATTAGTTTTTTATGCAAAAAAAAAAAAAAAATTCCGGTAAGATCGTATTTCACTGACCTTTCATTTGAAAGAAGTTCATTGTTTGTATAGAATGCTGAGCTGGTGTTGAATCTAAAGTCAGTTCAAACTCTGGAGATACTCGAGGTGCCAGTTCTATTTCCTTATTAAAATTCTGGTTAGCTTGAGCAACTCTTCCTAACAGTCCATTAGATACCTAGAAATATAAAAGTCACAAAAATAATATTGATATTAAAAGTTAAAAGTTGTTAACCTTTTAATTAACTGTTCAATCATTTATCAGTTGTTAGCCCATTAGTTAACTGTTCAATCATTTATCAGTTGTTAACCCATTAGTTAACTGTTCAATCATTTATCAGTTAACACTGTTCTATCACAAGCTAATTGATCCTAAACCTTCCTTTAAATAATGATAAGTCCAAAATCCAATAGAAACAAATAAAAAACTTCTTTTAAATCAATTACCTGTCTTGAGAGACCACCCCTTTGGCCACCCAAATATGGTCTTTAAAGACAGAGACAGATGGTAACTGAAAAGACATACTTCATAAAGAGTTGTGACATTTTAAAAAAATGGTCTCCAAAAGGAGGGTTTTTACTGTCAATGGAAAGGTGTCTCAAGAGAGGTTTTTCACTTTACTTTTATGCACAAAAAATCTCTGAAATTCAATATAAAACTGTGAATTTTAAAAAAAATCATCGGACAACCATTTTGGTCAGATTTTTGTTCAATTGACTTTAAAGATTAAAATAGTTTTGTCTTTTCTTATTATTGTTGTATGCCCTCCCTCCTGGGGCCCTGATTTATGATACTATTGCAATAAATCCAAATATCATCTGCAATTCAGAAATTAAAAGCTGCATTTCAGCTGTATGATTCATGCTGCTCTAAAGGATGCATACTAATTTTGCTCATTAACTCTTTAACAGTATGACCCTTTACGCCTATCTATTATTTAATGTCCATTGAGTATCATAAAGTAAGTATCAAATAGCTTCAATGACTCTTTAAAGGGATTTGTTTAACATTTAATGGTCCATTCTAATCAAAACTCATTCAACATTGGAGCCGTCATGGGAGTGATACTTCATCCGACAGATGTCAAAACCAAAATATATTGGATGAAAAAATTGTTTATATCCAAAAAACATATTCCATTCCTTATTTCCATTAAAAATGCTTATTAAATGTGATGATTTAAATATCATACAAGATTATGATTTTTTTTATTGCCAATGAGACAGAGACAGATCAATTATTCGATGGATTGACATTGTTATAAAAGGCTCCTAACAAAACAAAAATATTTTAATACTGAATTTTAATATCTAATGTTTGTAAAAAATTCTCTAAACAAACTTTTAAAAAATAACGACATCAAATTATTAGTTTTTTCCTTTAGCATGTATTGATCTAGCAGCAGAACCATAGCGCTTAAGTTTTTTTTTTCCTTTTTTTCTTTTGACGGTCAAATAAAAAAGACCGCCAAGAGCTACAATTCCGTGCAGCTAGTATTGATCAGTGTTGTTATTCCTAAAGACAATGATTTACAGTTGAATTCATTTCAGAAATATCATATCAGACTGGTTGATAAGTATTATCATATGACTGACTGAAATATGTGTCTCCAGTCTAGCTACTAGATAACTTGGTACAAACATAAAATATAATGTATGTTTTAATAGCCATAGATAAAAATAAAGATGACTTTATTCATGCTATATCAATCTAAAAAAAACTTTGAGTAGATACATGAAATGGAGTTTCAGGGAGATCAAAGACAAAAAACTCCTATATCAACTTAGTAACTCAAATATGAGTGCACTTTTGTTCCTATGAGTGACAGTTCTAAGTATAAGTATATTGTCTCCTACAGTAAGATTAACGAGACAATAAACCTACAATGTATTGGTTCCATATTGATGACAAAATAAAGGCAAAAGATGTCTTTTTTCTTCTATCATCAGACATCAAAGATAACAGCTGCAAGATACTTATATAACATGATGCATGAGACAATACACACCTGGGTCTCCTGCCCAGATTTTGTAGAAGTTTGTTATACACAACCTAGTCTCCTGCCCAGATTTTGTAGAAGTTTGTTATACACAACCTAGTCTCCTGCCCAGATTTTGTAGAAGTTTGTTATACACAACCTAGTCTCCTGCCCAGATTTTGTGGGTATTTGTGTGGAAGATTTTGTACTTGTGTACTGCATTTCTACATGTATTCACAATGTGTTTTTACCTTAGCGACTGACCATTTAACGCTTAGAGATCAGAAGGCTAAACAAAATTTCTCCAGAGGCAGAATTTTTTTTCACATGCAATGAAATCATATTATTTCTTTTTTGGGAATGACAAATCAGTATTTTCTCTAAATTTCTCATTGAAAACTATCAGGTCAAATTATCTGTTTTCTGCATCTTTCAAGTCAATCATTTTTTTTCTCAGAAAAGTGAAATAATCATTCCCTTATTAATTCAATTGTAAGATAATTGATACTGGGAATATTTAGACAAATATTTTGGAATAAATATAAAATAAAAAGTGGTGATACTGATAGATCTTAACATCCTTGGAGAAAAAAATCCTTTGGAAAATTTCAACTGGAACTTGGAAAAAAAATGTTACTGATGTTGCAATATCTAATAGCAATCAATCTTTAATTGTTTACATTATACTAAAGAACAATTTATAATCAATAAATATTGATTTATTGGGTAGACAGTAAGGTGCCAGGGCCTATTTCTTCTAATCTACACCAGCTGGTCTATTTAACCTAATGACAGTTAATCAGACTAATAAATAGTTCCAAATCACTCTGAATCACTTGGCAGAATGCATCAATCTTCAAACAGGGATGAAATGTACACCTATTTTTGTTTTCTCTTTCAATGAAATTGATTAAATTATTGGATTAGATTTCTAGATAAATTTCAATATAAATGATCTTTTTTTCTCTCTAGTAAGTAATGATTCCGTAAAATGAATTTATTTTTAAAACAATTACAAGGTTTCTTAATGGAAGCATGAAAAACTGCAATAACTTATTAACTAAGTCGATTTTATTAAAATTCTTGGACATAATAATGTGTTCATCAATGGTCTCTCAAGAAGACAACCAAAACCTTATAGTATTGGAGAATTCCCATTAAAAATGCAGGAGTTGCATGTTCAATTTTTTGATAAAATATTCTAAATGAAAAAGGGTTATAACTCCTACAAATATAATCTGATCAATATTTTAACAATATTCAAATCTTCTATGATTATAAGCAAGCATGCAAAGTTTTGAGGAATTCCTGTTTAAAATGTAGGAATAGCTGTGATTACAAACTTTTGTGGCCAATGGAGGAGACAAAAACAAGATGCCATCTCCCAAAAGGGGAAAGACATAATAGTGTATCAACTGGGAAATAAATACTTCAATTGCAGGGATTGCAGCAATAATGGTACTCAAGATAGTCAAATTTGAAAGGGAAATGAAAGTTGTCATATTGAGCATACATCATAGAACACAGCTGTCTTGTAGTGTCAACATCTAGTATTTCTCTATCTCTCTGTTAGCATTGTTGATAAATATTCCAAAGTGACAATTTAATATCATTTCCTTTTCAAAAAGAGGTGATTGATGTTCAAATTGCACACTCTCATTCAAAGGTCTTTATTGAATGAATTTATTTGAATTATCCAAAATACAGATAGGAATGAAATAAATGGCTTTATTACTGCTTAAGATATTTATAAAGAAAAACCTGAGCTTAAAGAAAATTTGTCACTAAAATTTAGATCAGGATTGACCCAGACAGTTATAAAGAGATTAAGAACAAAGGGCAGCCTCAGACATTTTTACACATAACAAACATATTATACTTATTTAAAGTACAAGGTATTTGAATAAAACATTTAAAAAAGAAAGCTGCAACTTAATTAACCTACTACAAAATGTAATACATGTATATAGATTGGAGATGGAATTATCAGTCATCACAGCTTCGATTTATGCCGCCCATTCGTAGTGAACGAGCTTCCTCTATACTTTAAACGTTTATGCCAAAATGAGCTTCTGGTCTTTAATATTGCTGGGCATCAAATACATGTATTAAATTCAATTGCATTATTGCCAATCAAGAGTAATGAGACCCACATGTCGCCCCACTAGTACACATTATCCTGATTCCGAGCCACGAGCCACAAGCCACGAGCCACGCAGTCTTTGACCTTTCTCCTTAATGTTGCATGCTTAACAAAGAAGCAACAAATACCAATTTCATAGTCTTTTGTTTGACCGGATCAGGACTCAAACTCACTAACTACTTCACTGGAGGCGAGCACGCTAGCTAACGCTAACCATAACACCACTGATGGTTCTGTGGGAATCTTCTCTTATTTATATACAGCCAGAGATAAGTAAATAACATGATGAATAGTTGTAGTAAAAAACATCTGTAAATTTGATTTATATTTTATTGGAATGGAATTGGTTTGTCAATACCTAACAGAGCCATTGACAAATCAACATGTTTCTATGTATCTTCTACCATTCATCACTGTCAAGAAATTACCAATTATCACAAATATAAACATTTATCAAAATTATCAATCCATATGGTGGTGAAACTTATAACATTAATCATTGAATGAATGAGCATTTACACTTTACATTACAATATATGAAATTCTACAGAGATATTGTAAAAGTCTTGAAAAAAATAATAATACTTTTTTCCCAGTTGTTTTGTATATTCCATGTCAATTATTTTCAGTTATCATCAAAAGGCATATTTATCAGATGTACTGTAGAATACTAAGCAAATGTCATTCTGGAATGATATGGAATTAACTCAAAATATTTGATTTTCAAATTCAATCTAAAAGAGTTACTACTCAACATGTAACACTTGTATTTTTGAATACATCCTACTATCATTATGCTCCATATTTTTCAATTGTTTTATATATACAGTATCATGCCAAAAGTGAGTGACGTTTTAAAAAAATCCCTATATAATCAACCAAAACCATATTTTTTCAAAAAATTATGGTGAAGTCATTTCTGAATAGATTTTAACAAAATTTTCACCACAACATTCAGAATTGTCTATATTTTGATTGTTTATTTACTCGTTATGTTTATATGAGTGGTTTTTATTTGTACACAATATAAAGAGGATTGTTAATTTTTAGGATTTATTTTTAGTTGAAATATATAGGAAAATCAAAGTCAATTTTTATTTGTTATGTTTAAATTATGTACAAATGAAAACTACTCATATAAACATACTGAGCAAATAAACAATCAAAATATAGACAATTCCGAATGTTTTGGTGAACATTTTCTTAAAATCTATCCAGAAATGACTTCACCATAATTTAAAAAAAAAATATGGTTTTGGTTGATTATATAGGGATTTTTTTAAAACGTCACTCACTTTTGGCATGATACTGTAACTCTCATTTCTAATTTCAATGTCTCATTTTACCTTCATTAACACTACATTCAGGAGTTTTTAAGCTTAATAGTTGTGATGAGACTTAATGGTGAGGTGGTTTAGTGATGATGTGGCTTAGTGGTGGTGAGACTTAATGGTGAGGTGGTTTAGTGGTAATGAGGCTTAGTGGTGGTGAGACTTAATGGTGATGTGGCTTAGTGGTGGTGAAGCTTAGTTTTCATGTGGCTTAATAGTGATGTGGCTTAATGGTGATGAGGCTTAGTGGTGATGTGGCTTAATGGTGGTGAGACTTAATGGTGGTGAGACTTAATGGTGATATGGTTTAGTGGTGGTGAAGCTTAGTGGTGGTGAGACTTAATGGCGATGTGGTTTAGTGGTGGTGAAGCTTAGTGGTGGTGAGACTTAATGGTGATGTGGTTTAGTGGTGGTGAGACTTAATGGTGATATGGTTTAGTGGTGGTGAGACTTAATGGTGATATGGTTTAGTGGTGGTGAAGCTTAGTGGTGGTGAGACTTAATGGTGATGTGGTTTAGTGGTGGTGAGACTTAATGGTGATATGGTTTAGTGGTGGTGAAGCTTAGTGATTGAAAGAGTATAGTTCATAAGAGAAAACTACCTAGCACTGGTTGATTAACCTTCCCACATTAGGTACAACTTGACCATATGTTGCAGTGACCTGGACACCAGGGACCTATATGCCTCTTTGGTAAAAGGATATTGCCCATTACTAATGATTTATTGCCTTATCTGATAGACCACCACTCTTGTTGTATACTTTGATGTACTTTTTAAAAAAGGCCAATAGAGAAGATCAGTGCAATTGTTTTACCCTCATAAAATTAAATATATTTATTTACTTGGTATTTAAATCATGACAGGAAAAACTACTTCAATAGTCATCAATGACATCTATCTAATCAATGTAGGGAGACAAGAGTACTCCAAGTTATAACAGACGACGTGTTTATGATACAAACCAACAATGGTTCAAACACAAAGAAAATACTGGTACATAAAATTCTTGCAGCAAAAAATTTTTTTATTAGGACATCAACAGTGAAGTGAAACAGTACTTACTGGTACTTCCTTTTCTACAGTAAAATAGGTTGGTTTTTGTTTGATTTATCATGTTAAACACCACTTTCAACAATATTTTAGCCATATCATGGCAGTCAGTTTTATTTGTGGAGGAAACCGGAGTACCCGGAGAAAACCACCGATCTGTCGCAAGTCATTGACAAACTTTATCACACAAAGTTGTATTGAGTACACCTTGTAATTCGTGGGATTCAAACTCATAACTTCAGTGGTGATAGACACTGATTGCACAGGTAATTGTAAATCCAACTACCATACCATCACAGTAAAAGAAGGTTAACTGTTTTCAAACATGAAGGTTTTCATTGTGAAATGGTAGACGTCATAATTACTCAGTCTTTGAAAAAAAAAACTAATCATTATCTATCTTGAAGAAACGTCAGAAAAAAAAGTCTAACATTAAAATAATATTGACAGAGTCAAATCAATTGATCCAGAATCAAGTTAGCAAACAAATTTCATAAAACCAAGATGGCATGCAATAATAACCAATCACAGTTAATGTAAGATTCACCAAACCTTGAAAGGACAACACAACACAGCTGGAGACACTGAGGCTGCTCTGAATGTAAAGAATGTTTTCTTTGCAGCCGAGACACATTCATTAAGCCTATTTTGTTTTGAAGAGTCTTATCAAAGATTTTTACCTCCATGATTGGAGACTTCACATATATCTGTTGAGCTGTATAAGAACAAGAAAATATAATCAATCATGCTGGAATGACCATCAGAAGTTTCAAATCGGTGACAGCTTATATCAACTACCCAGGTCAATTTTCTACTTGGGAAAGACTTGTTTATTATATGAAAGAAATGCATGACCATGAAGACTTTCCAGAAATAACTCCTGGCCTATGTCAACAAATAATAAAGCAACAAATTATATATAAATATACATTTCCACGATGATTCTCGATTCTCATTCTCGATTCTCCAATTCTCCAGGAATTATATATAATAGATAGATTAAGATAGATTCCAATCACAACACTGCTAATGAGAATTACCATATAATCATACATTCGTCAAATGTTTCTTATATATAAAATGAGTTCTTCAAACAAAGGAATTTATAATTTCACTTTGAAAAAAAATGTCAGAAATATCACATTCTTGTAAAAAAAAAAAGGTTGCCTTATGCCCATTAAAATCATCAATGGGGTAGCATGTGTCAGTGATATACAATAAAATGAAAATAATAATAAAAAAAAAAACTATAATTTTCCCCATTTTTCTGCAGAAAACATGTTTTTTGCATATAATACAATGTATACAATGTCTCACCATGTGTTCCATTTTAATATCAGTATTGTTGAATGATAGCAAAAGCTTAGCAATTACATAATCTTAACTGTTGAGAGAGAGAGAAAAACGGAATCTAAAATGAATCATTGAAAAATATCTATTGATATTCTGGTACAAATTTAACCACTAAAAATGGTTTTTCTACAAAGACCCTTCAAGATTGAGTTAGTATCGACATTTGGATTAAATATTTTCTTTTAACCTAAAATCTGTTGCAGCACTAAGTTAATTGTTCCATTTCAGCATTGCAGATTCATTGTCAAATCATCTTCAAAAGCTTCTGTCCTGCTCATCCGGAACATTTTGTTAATTTTTTCTTCTTTAAAAATCCGCTCAGAAACTTTTGATTACTTTCCGATTGAATCATCAACAAAGAGCCATCTCCTTGACAGGGACCAATATTCAAATAATTGGTTTCTTAATTTGTCTTTGTCACACGCCAGGTCTCCAATCACTGGTTGCATCAGCAACAGCATGAGTAATGCACATTAGTCTTAATTAAAATGTTGACCATTCAACAAAAAATTGCATTTTTAAGAGATTATTTTCTGCTATCAGATTTTATAATATAGCAAGTCTTCTCAGAATTTGAACGGCATCGAAACTATGTGGGTTTTTTCATTTTTTTTAATAATGGACAAAAATACATTAAATCAAAGAAATGTGGCAGTTTAGACTCTTCAGTTTTAAGGGTTAAGGTTATGGTGTTTAATGCCACTTTCAACAATATTTCAGTTATATCGTGGTGATCAGTTTTATTGGTGAAGGAAACCAGAGTACCCGGAGAAAATATAATATCATATCATATAATATTGAATCAAGTACATCTTGCCATGAGCAGGATTCCAACTCACAACTTTAGTGGTGTTAAGCAACAATTGCATAGGTAGTTGTAAATCCAACTACCATACGATCACACTCACGACGACCCCTCTTCGGTTTTAAAAATAAGTACAAAATGTAGCAATGTATGGTGTTTTTTTTTCTGAAAAAAAAAAATCCTGTCTTCCTTAAAAATGCCCATCTGACTGGTCATCTTTATAATCTAATGAGACATTTTGTCATTCTAACTTTTTGACCTAACAGCAATATGTAGTTTTCAGTGAGTAGACAGGTTTGATGTGAAATGAACATCTTTTCACTTGTGAAATGGAAAAAACACAATACATTTAGATGAGATTAATGATAATGCTTACTTTATACTAGATAAGAAAAACTTAAGCCAGATTTTAATAAATAGATTAGAAAGACAGTGTTTTATATGCATGTCTTGATAATAACAGTTCTATTAACCCAACTGTAGACTTGCTACAAGTCCCTTCCTTTCTTTTATTTTTTCTGTATTTTGTCTACTTAATAAAACTGCTATAGAGACAACACCTGATTACTGGTCTCTCCCCAGCAGTCAATGTAATATTTTATCAGTAAAACAACTGTTGTGTTACATAGACAAAATTAAATGGATATACAGGTATAGAGAGGGACTTGTAGCAAGTCTAACCCAACTGTAGCAATACTTCAGCTGCATTGTGGCAGACTAATTTCTAAAGAATGTGACAGTATTTGCAAACATTAAAATCAAAAACCAAAAATACCACACTTAAAAAAAAACGTGATGTGAAAGAATTACTTTTGACAACAATAGTCAATTTTAGGCATCTGAATTTTCTAAAGAAAATTGCAACATCGCTGACTGTTAGTGTTATATCAACTGCTATATATTGTTACAGAAAATTATAAACCTATTAAATTTGATGACATGTATGAAGATTCAACAAGAAAAGGGGGGAAAAAGATACTTCCTAGAATCACCTACGATTTTTATAATTAATGTCGTTTCCTCGTTTCCCTGTCTTAAAATGAATTTGTGAAAGACAACTTTCGTTTCAACGAAAATCAATAGTTGAGTTGCATGTTCAGTCACCAAATGCAAGCAAAACACAAATTTATAATGTAATAGTGAAACCAAATTTATATTGAACTCAATCCAATCAAAATGGATTCACTCAACAGAAAATTGTATTGATTTGTAAGGATTAGACAAGTCAGAAATGTAAATTCTATCCTGGCTTACCATTAAGCTTACGTTTGCTTCTATATTGTATAATGCAAAGGGCTTTCCAATACAAATATATAAAAAATAGATAAATAAACAATGAACGGGTTACGTTAAGCAAGAAATTATATAATGTTGCAGCTATCTCAATATTAATACATTGTGCAATAGTTAAAATTTGGAGTGATGAGTCTTCAGATTGAGTGATTGATTGTTGCTTAACACCGAAAGTGGGCAATTTTTCAACTAAATCATGGTGAGATCGAGTAACATTTTGATGAAATGATGATGATGCTTTGTACTAGACCAACACTCTCAGTTGAATCTTAATACTGCTAGCTCACAGAAACAACAGGCAGTAAGTAGAAGTGTCGCTCCACTCGGACCATTACCATGTCAACCAGTCTTTGCTCTTATTTCTTAATGCTGCATGCTTTAGCGAAGAAGCAGAAAAAATTAATTTCAAAGTCTTTGTTTGACCCAAATGGGGTTCAAACCCACAATCTACTGCACTCCAGGCAAGTGTGCTAACCATTACACCAGCAATGCAATTTAAATTTGGAGTTTTCAAGTATGGAATAGAATAACTATCAGACTGAAGTACACTTCACTCATTTTTCAAGATTGGAAATAGTTTGCCCTATATATTAACTTATTATTTTCTGAAAGTCTTTAAGGCACTTGGTGCAATATGCAATGTATGATTAGACAATTGGCTGTAGTGTATATATACGAAACATCAATTCATGCTAAGTCTAGGAATTTGCTTTATCAAAATCTTGCAAAGCATGCAGTTTACCATTTAATTAAAAACTCAGATTGCTATACATATAACCTTGTTAATGTTATCTCCCTCTGATGACTGACAAGCGTCAATCAAAACTTTTAATAATTAAAACACAATAAATTGAGAAATTTGAGCTTTTTCCCTCCCATCAGAGGGAAAAGAAATAATAAAGAATTATATAAATAAGAGCTATATATAAAAAAAAAACTCAATTCAGATACAATATCTTAATCTCTATTGGTGTTAAACACCAATCAATCAATCAATCAATCTTATTCTCAGGCACGATTCTGGTTAGAAAATAAAGATAAGTGGACATCGATGAAACATACTTGAAACCATCTACATGCACTTTCTTAAACATCCATTTTTTACTTGATCTGACCATGTCCAGCAACAATCAGATTTTTTTTTTCAGAGGAAAATAGCTGACATCAATCAGTTATTATCTGATAAAAAAAAAATTATACCTGTACCCTATAGAGATTTACTGAAAACATGTACTTTTTGATTAGTCAATACATATTTTTTTCATCATAGATGAAAGGTGGAGTGATGTGAGTCTTCTTCTTTTGAAAGCAGCATACCCACCATTTCTACATTTAATGGTCAATAAATAATGGCCAAGTGGTTAACAATAAAACAAGAACAAAAGAGCATAAATTTCCTTGGGGTGGAAACAATCTTGTCATAAATCATTTGATGCTGCAGACATTTGATGAATATGACAAGACTTCTGTAGCAGAAGCCATTTTTTATTGAAATATTGGAGACGAAAAACCTGGATAGACTGTTGAGTATTGTGGTCAATCAAAGGCCATGGTAACTAAGGGAGATAATTATCTGTCATAAGGATTTGATTATTTGTTTTTATCTTCTTTTGAAAAAAAACAAGGAATTTAAAGAAAAATTCCATTGTTATCAAAAGGCAGAGTAAAACTGTTACAGTCTGTGACTTTTGACAAACTATCCCGAACCAGCATGTAAGAAGAATTTTTTCTATTTGATAAAGCAAATTTTATGTAATTTTTACTAGCCTGAACCAATTGTTACTAGCTTGAACCAATTTTTACTAGCCTGAACCAATTGTTACTAGCCTGAACCAATTTTTACTAGCCTGAACCAATTTTTACTAGCCTGACCCAATTGTTACTAGCCTGAACCAATTGTTACTAGCCTGAACCAATTTTTACTAGCCTGAACCAATTGTTACTAGCCTGAACCAATTTTTACTAACTTGAACCAATTTTTACTAGACATGGGCTTAGGACTAGTGGTTTTTGGCACAGACTGCTATTAGCAGTAATTCAATTCACTTTTATGTATTCACAATATACATTTTTTCTGTTTTAATTTTAGTTCAGTTTGTAACTATCTTGGCTTGATAACCTCAAGTACGTGTTGAAAGAAAACAAGAGCACAGAGCACGAGTGTGGGGTGTTGCCTAATTGTACAACGTATATAATAATCATGAACCATAATTTGTATAAAGAGTTATTTCCTATTGGACAAAATAGAAAAAAGATATTGCAATCTTAATAATGAAGTTTATCATGTCGTAACGTCTACTAGTTATATCTTGTTGTATATTAGAAGAAGATTACGAAGCCATAAAATACTAACATGATAAGGTAATGTATCAAATTATATCACAGTTTCAATAAGTCGTGGAATGAGAAACAATAAATAGCTACAATAAAAAAAAATTAAGTGTCTGATTTATGTTGAGTTTCTGATCGATGGGTTCTCTGGTCTTTTAACTTTATAATAATAAAAACATAGATATCTAATTTTGTGGGCACATCCCACGTTTTCTGGAATAACCTTCATCAGGTATATGTACGCTCAAAGTCAAAAGACTGCAAAGCCATAAGTCATAGGGCAATACACTGCAAGGCCAAATAAATTAAAAGACTGCAAAGTCATAAGCCATAGGGCAATACACTATTAAGACAAAAATTGATGTTTATTTTTGTTTTTCAGTTGAGGAGAAGTTTGATAAATAGATAAATGAGTGGACATAGCCAAACAAATTTAAGAGAAACAACAATAATTTGTAGACCTTTTGAATTTTACTTTGTCTTGCTGTTATAGATGAATGTAAAAAGAAAATAATAAATTTCTTGTTGTTAGACGCCTCCCTCATGAAAAGAATCATTGTGTTAAAATTTCAGAAGGATCAGTCAGATAGAACTTAATTTATTGTGGAAAATAAAGGTAATAACAAAATTACCAAACACAGAGCAATCTTCCAAAGGGAAATTCAAAACTCATAAATCAATAAACAGACAAAATCATTCAACAACCGGGAAACTGGGAAACTGCAATGGCCCTGACTTGGTACAGGCATTTCTAAAGAAATGGTGGATTGAATCCGATTTTACGGCGCCAACCTCTCGCTTCCATTACGGTTCAAAGGTTCTGGTTGTCACTAAAACAGCATTAATAACAACACTGTGTCAACAAACGGAAAACGATTGATTAATTGATTGACTGATTGGTACTTAAAGCCAACTTAAGCGATATTTCAGCTATATCGTGACATGCACAACAACAACACACTCAGTCATACTGCTATAAAAGTGACAGGATTAAACCAGTCTATCATACCTTCCAAAAATAAAGCAATAAAGAGAGAATACGATACTTTTAGCTATCCTGTTTAGACCCTTTGGCTTTCTTGCTCACAAAAACTTTCAATTTATTTGGATTTCCAAACTTTTCATTTTGAGTAACGGTATACGTGGTGAACGTTATTCCAGAAACGCCTACTGCCAACTACATTGTATATCAAGATTTCTATTACACCATAACTACATGTACATCAAAGGAAGATATTTTCCCAAATACAGATCCTTAAATCTTAAATCAGAAGAAATCTATAAACTTATATTTATGAATTTTCTTTATTTCAACATTTCTTTTCACATTCAATCATTTTTAATTGCAATTTTCTGTCAGATCATTTTGTCATACATGTCTTTGAAAAATACAAAATTATACATTTCATTTCCTATTTGGTTCCAGAAAAGTTTCTAATCACATCATGATTTCATGGGAAACAACAATATGTATTCTAAAATAATTTTAATTTGATGTGATTGAAACCTTTTTAAACAAACATGCATGATTAACTGCTTTGATTAAGATTTATTTCTAAAATCTTCTCTATTTTAACGAACATACAATTCATCTTGTATCACATGCATGGACAATCAAAACCATAAAACAGAATAGATAATGGCGGCTTTCAGAATAAAACTTTTGATCAGTCAAAAAATTTGTTTCCCCTGTGGGACTCTCTTTCTCATTTTTTTACAACATATTATTTTTATTATTAAGAAATAATTGAAAATAAAACAGAATGCTATAGCCTATGCATAACATAATAATAGTCACTGAGGCTTATGGCGGGAAATGAAAATTTTCCTAATGAATGTTGGCTTGTCTTTAATCATCAAAAGTACTGTCAGGTGTCTGAATATTAACAAAAGATGGACATAAAATTATTTCCTTTGAAGCTGTTGCATAACTAACATTTTCAATTAGAATGCTGAAAACCATTTACAATTGACGCTACCAATGTTCAGAGAAACACCTGATGCATGCTATATTAATAGCTATAACATAACATGGTTGTGACAGGTTGTACATCCCTTGATATTTAGCAGAAACATGGAGGATATTGTAAATCATGGTCTAATTTGTCAGGGGCGTAGGAGCCAGGGGCACTATTGCAGTCTTACGCTAACATTTTGCCTAGCCGGAAGCCTGAAAAAAAAGTAGAACTAGATTCAAAATTGGATTCCGACAAGTGAAAATTTTGAAAGAATTTGTTTGAATAAATATAATTTTTTTTTCTAAATTTGGCTTTTAGGCAAGTAGGTGAAAAAAAAATGAAGGCAAAGACTGCCATTGATGCCAAGAAAATTGAAATTTTGACTGAAAGCTTATATGTAATCAGTAAAGAAGTCGTTAGTATATAAGTGGTCGGTCAAGAATTGAATTTCATTGCAGCCACTTTTTAAAGGAATTTTTAATAAAGAAAGGGACTTGTAGAAAGTCTATACTGAGTGGAATTTTGAAAAGTCTCTGGAAATGTTTCAAATTTCAATTTTACCAGTAGATGCTCTATAGGTGGGCCTCTGGTTCAAATATCAATAATATATGAAAACATTTTTTTCTGTAACAAAATATTCAATAAGGTGTTTTATTCTATATTAGTAAATTCTTTAGTATAGATTTCTACCTAAATCATTTTTTAAAATAAAAAGACCTATTCACCTCCTCAGATGTAATATTCACCGTGGTAAATCTCACCTGTTACTATTTTTACTATTTTTGGAACATGGATTTTTTTTTTAGGAATGTTTTATTTTAATCAACCAATGAAAAAAAGTAAGATTTGCCACTTTATCCGACGGAACATTAAAAAATATATTAAATGATAAAGATTCAGATAATAACATGGTCGTGATGTAAACAATAATGTAGCACTACTCAGGACAGTCGACATGTAACTTTTTTTTTATTTCAGAAAACCACTATTTCCTCAAAATATAGAATAAAACAATTACTGTCTTTTGATTCTGTAAATGTGTGGATTAATTGACTTTTGAAAAAAAAATTATATTCACTTCGCCCTTTCGGGCTCAGTGAATATCATTTTTTTCAAAAGTCAATAAATCCACACATTTACCTCATCAAAAGACAGTAATTGTATAATATTATTGTCCAAACTGTAGATAATAATCTGGTAAGATTGAAAACATGAAAAAAAATCCAGATCCATAATTTTTTATAGTAGCCACTTTCTTGTTTGTTATCTTGGATTCCTGTAAATTCGGCTATAAATGAAAACATCGGAGATAATTGATGAATGTTATCACCTATACTGAAACACCTGACCAGACCAGGTTGTAGTATCGACATGGGTGTTCTGTGAACATCAATGTATCATCTACTCAATAAGATCTGCCTACAAAACATGTGTAAATTACTCTACCGTGTCAATCTCAACACTGACAGCTACAAGGGAAGGCCAGAAATGAAATAATCATCTGAAATAATATTTTGACATTAGTTCAACTGTTTGAAACCAGAAATACTTGAAAGTGTATCATTTTTACTCATTTTGTTTGTTTTAAGATTTGTTGAAGATGAAAAAGTCGAAGGTCTATATGCATAAAAAAAAACGTCCAGACCTGATACAATGCAAAATAAAGATACCACAAAACAAACTGGCAAATATGTTGAGAATTACATCTGTTTTATTTTCACAGTTGAATGTCAGACTACCTTGAGTATTTAACAGTACATTTTGTATTCTTAACTTTTTTTTTCCATTACAGAAGCTTCAAATCCGAGACAAACATGTATTTTTTCAACATAAACCCAGACCCCACGAAGATTACAGACATCATATGTCCATTTTTGTTCATTCTTTTATGAACTGTATTTAATATCTAATAGACATAAGGCTTTATTGAAAATATATTATAACTCCAAATCCATACATTATCTAGATATTTTGTTTTCTGGTTTTTATTTAGAAATGGGTATACCAAAATAGGATGGAGATTAGATAACATGAACCAACTAACACAAACAAAACCACACACATGCAACACACACACACGTCAAAAACTTTCCTATCAATTTTTCTTCTACTCCCTAATGTAACAGGATCCTAAATTGATTCAAACTTTAACTTTAGGAAAAATGTGATAATTTGATACATGCTAACAAAATAATTGTTTCTTCAACTTAATTTTATATATATGCAAGGGTGCAATGAACCTGTTAAACTAAGCAATATCATAACAATCAACACTTCACAGTGTGACTTTAATACCCTTCTATAGGCAAGCAAAACAAAAACAAAACAGATGCTCACAGCTTGCTTTTAAAAAGTAGAAATATTATTGTTTTCTAACAGCATGATATATAATTAAGTGTGTTTTTTTTAAGTGACCACAAACAATACAATCTAAAAATCATGTTTTTTCCCCGATCAAATTGCATTTTAAATAAGACGAATCAAGCAGAAAATGCAAAAACAAATAGTAAACAAAGCTGAATTAATTATGGTCCAAAATAAGTCATGATCCAGGTACAAAAATATTTAGATAAAATGATTAATTGTGGTCTGGTATGCAATTAAAGGTGTTGTAGTAGATGAAAATCAACTCTGGGCAGGAATTTTAAAGTATTGAAAAGGAAATCAGCTGTTTACAATCAAATAAAATGTCACATTATTAGAGTATAAATGGACTTTGAAAAATGCCTGAAGACAGAAGCTGTCAACGGTGATTATGGTCAGTTATTATTGAGGTGGCAAAAGTTTACCTTGACTGACCTACATGTCAATTGTGTATTTATAGTGGTTACTAAAAATTAAAAACTTTTAACAACTGACCACCAGCCATTAAACTTTTTATTTGAAAATTATAATAATTCATTGCCTTAAATTAAGCAATAGGATAGGTCATCATGTCCTATCTTTACATGTGTGTACAATACACATAATATATTAAAACAACAAATAATTTACAACATAGTATTAGGAATAAGAGGTAAACGAATTAGAAAGAGTCATGAAGTAATGTAAACAGGGGAAAAAAGCTACATGTGGTCTCTCATAACATAATTTGGCATGTATATATGTAGTAATTTCTGTCAAGCTAAGAAAGGTTATAAGTTTACACTATGAAAGGTGATTAATAAATAAAATTGTACTATTGGCGATTATGTTATTTTTTGTATTGTCTGTATTAAATCAGAAAATAGCTGATCAGAAAGCAGAATTCTGCTTAAAGTTGCTAGTGCATTATTCATGAGCAATCTTACAAAGACAGTCACAGGTTAGAGTGAAAGTTGTGCACTCAAAACCTGCACTTTGCGACAATGCATCAATGTAAAACTTTATATTAAACTGTTCATTCTTCTAGCTCTTCCCTTTTCCAAATCTCTATTTTAACAACATACCTGTAGAAATGAAGCTGGATCACCCTCTTTCAAAACTTCTATACAGAAATGTAATAATCCCGTTGTCCTCTGTAGTAATGTTGTACAATGGGTAACTTGTTCCTTCAGAACTCTCACTTTCATGTCTTTTTCTTGATGTACATTTTCTACAAGTTCTAATTTTCGTTTCTTTATGGCTTCTATTAAAGCATCACACTGGGCAACAACCCTGGCTTCAAATTCGATACAATTTCCCTATAAAAAGAAGAAGAAAATATAGGCATTCAATATTTACAACAACAAAAAATGTACATGTTCATCGAGTCCTCCTTTGGAGTGCTTGAGTAGTTAATGGGTAGAAGATATGAATATTCTTTAAAAAATAAAAGTTGCAAGAACATATATGTAATAGTGAATTCTTTCCACCAGTGTATTCTTTCCTTTTGGATAAAACACACTAGGGTAGAAATTCCACGACAGAAATACACTAGTGTATTTCTTCTGACAGAATAAACACACTAGTGCAAGGTAGAAATACACTAGGGTATTTACATACACGGACATTCTACACACCGGAAAGAAAGTACGCTTACACCTACACATGCATGGCATACAACTATTAAGATAAATTCATAAGTATACATTGAAACTTATCTAAACCAGATACAATTAGGATTAGCTGTTTTGTTTTTACATACTCCAGTTTGGATTAGAGGTGCTGAGATTTCAAACTATGGGACAATGTTTTCATATATAATAAGTTCAGTGTTTTCTACTGTTTATAAGATGAAGACAAATATTCCCTTTATACACCATTCACAGCAAATCGTGAACTTCATGTGTAATGATAACAGCTCATAGAAAGGGTTATGGTGTTTAATGCCACTTTCAACAATATTTCAGTTATTTCATGGCGGTCAGTATTATTTTGGTGGAGGAAATCACAGTACCCGCCTAAAACAACAGATCTGCTGCAACTCAATGACAAACTTTATCACATAATGTTGTATAGAGTACACCTCGCCTGAGCAGAATTCAAACTCATGTTAGTGATGATAGGCACTGATTGCATAGGTAGTTATAATTCCAACTACCATACAATCATGACCATGATGGCCCCGCTCATAGAAAGAAAGGCAAAAATTAAATGCAGGTTATGCCAAATAATTTTAAAGTCTTTCAGAGCAAGTTAACCAAAAGACTTAAACATAATAGTCAAAAGTAACTATGGTTACCTACTTGTCTTATTGAGGAAAACTGTTTCTGTTCGTGTTATTTGCATAAATTAATAAACTTAAATAAAAGCCAAATTTTTTAACATTCTTTTTCATTTCAAAATATAGAAGGTATTTTACATGATGAGAAAATAAATAGCTGCATCCTGTATAAATGTGGTTAAAGTAAATATTTCCCCATTACCAAAAAAAAACATGGTACCAATCATAAAACAAGTAATTGTAAATGCCTTTATAGCATATTATATACATATACATGCATGCTAAATGGCAATAAAACACTTAATATTAACATGCAATTGTAAAAACTTTAGGAAAGAGACATTAAATACATATCAATTACACATATAATCAATTAGGCACTGAATAAAACCCAATAAAATATATTTAGTGTGAAATATAAGAACTGCCTGTACTTTATTTCGTGTTTTATTCTATACGACTGCACCACGATCAATGAAACCAGTCCTTTCAAAATAAATATAAGAGCAAACTCCAGCAAGTGTTTGTTTTCTTACTTTACATATGTATCATTTTCCCTTTCAAATTATATTATAGACATTAGCATGGCAGGTTTCACATTTTACATGCACATTAGAAGTCATATGAACATCTATAAATATTGATAACATAGAAATGTATCACTAAAATAGAATATTATACATTGTGCATTGCATGTAATATTCTGTTCTGTTTTGTGGAAAACTGATGAGAACATTTAAATATTTTGTAAAACACCATGCATATATTTCAAGCTTCAATGCAAAAATATATATAGAAACAGCTAAGAACAATCAAATTAACATAAACGTGTTATATTTTTCCTACATTTAACATTATAAGGCTGGTACCAGTATCCAAGAACACATAGAATGTCTTTAAAGCAATGCATCTCTCTGTTGGTCAATTCTAACTTTATTGTAAAAAGTCACCTGGACGTAACCTCTTATTGGGATCCTGTAAGATCATTTATTGTACAACATATCAGAAGAAAAGGGATGAAATTAAAGATATAATGAAAATTAGATTGGATTAAAATTTATTTATTATCAAAGATAGTAACATATATTACATGCATGATGCAACTGAGTGCATAAGATGCACATGTATACATGTATTTCTGTATTTAAAGAATCGCTAGATATTTTTGTATTTAATATCTTCAATTGAAAGGTCAAATTTAAAATAAAACATAGGAGGCAGAAATAAAACAATGACAAAACATACAGCAAAACTCAGCTAAGGCTACATAAACATACAGCAAAACTCAGCTAAGGCTACATAAATGGGTGATGGAGACAAAACCTTAAATATTTTTTTTAAAATATCCAATTAAGTGCACACATCAGATATGCTGAAGTAAAAAGATCGGAAAGCCAAATAATTTAAAAGTCTTTGACAGCATCGAAACTGGAGTGCCAAAACGGAAGCGCCAAATTCGGTTAAGGTCACCTATTCCCAAGGGAGGAGAACCATAGTATTAAAATTCCTACAAATACTCTCTACTATTTTAAATACTATCAATAATGACAATTAGGTATTAAAGAATCGCTAGATATTTTTTTTTTATCTTTAAAAAGATTTATTACACACTTTTAATTTTAATTAGATTTTATTTTAATGAAACTATGTAATGGAAAACAAACACTTAAGTTAAAAGCATAAAAATTGCAACAAAGTGCATTTTCACCAAGATTGCAATTCTGACTAATAGAGAGGCCAAGCCAAGGTACCAAGGGAAAATCTATCAAGATACCATATCTGTAGCGAGCTTAAGTTAGCTCAACATCAACACACATGGGATCTCTGCTAACCTCATTAGAGCTACTCATACAATTTTCAAGAGAAGATCTGATACACATCTTTTAACATTGTAAATCAATCAACATTTGGACAATAGATTTACATTATCTTGGTTTACAATGTGTTAAATGATTTATCATATTAAAATACAATTGTCAGTTTGTAACACAAAACAGCAGAACAAATCACTATCTGAGATATACTCAGTGGGGAATTACAAAAACATCATTCTATATACAGTCTGCTAGGTACTTAATTTAACATCAATATTTCTTAGTAAGTTATACTGCTTCAGTACACTTGTTGGAACTTTACAATTCTTCAACAATAGCAGGGACAAAACTTTGCAATTTTGCTTCAGTTGCCAACCGGGCTCCATAAAATAACAATATTAGTAACCCAGGAAACATGCTTGGAGCCCAGAAATTGACTTTGCACAACACATATTCCAAAGGATACTGGGTCCCTGTTAAGTTTTATCCCTGAATAGGTCTAAACTCAGTGCCTCTTTTGTTCTGATACAATGTTGCATTTTTAACTTCAAACCAAGCCTAAATGCTACTTTAACCAAGGAAGTTTAATGTTACCTACATTTTGTACATGTACATGTATGATAGGATACATTACATTGCTTCAATACACTTTGTTCTAAAATGGTGCATTCTTAACTTCAAACCAGGAAGTTTAATGTTACCTACATGTATGATACATTGCATTGCTTCAATACACTTTGTTCTAAAATGGTGCATTCTTATTTTCAAACCAGGAAGTTTAATGTTACCTACATGTATGATACATTACATTGCTTCAAAACACTTTGTTCTAAAATGGTGCATTCTTAACTTCAAACCAGGAAGTTTAATGTTACCTACATGTATGATACATTGCATTGCTTCAATACACTTTGTTCTAAAATGGTACATTCTTAACTTCAAACCAGGAAGTTTAATGTTACCTACATGTAGGATACATTACATTGCTTCAATACACTTTGTTCTAAAATGGTGCATTCTTATCTTCAAACCAGGAAGTTTAATGTTACCTACATGTATGATACATTGCATTGCTTCAATACACTTTGTTCTAAAATGGTGCATTCTTAACTTCAAACCAGGAAGTTTAATGTTACCTACATGTGTGATACATTGCATTGCTTCAATACACTTTGTTCTAAAATGGTGCATTCTTAACTTCAAACCAGGAAGTTAAATGTTGCCTACATGTATTTTGGAAAAGAAACAGAGTCAACTTTTAGTTTTTTTTAATTTGCTGAATTACAAATGTAAGCCAAGTTTTTTTTGTGGGTCACTGACTGCTTTCACACAGATAAAGTCCTTTTTCTTTAGATTTGGCACAAAGATAAAAAGGGAATATTTTATATGCACGAATAAGTACAAAATGTAATCTCAAACAAACTATTGGTCATGTAAAGTTAGTATTGCATAGAGAACTAACATAAAAAACAATATTGTTTTAACAAGCTTGTTCTTTTTTTATACTGGTACATGAATAGAACGGTCAATATCCGTTGGTCTGTAGTGATTTGAATGTAAATAGCATGTATTACTTCACGGAAAGTGAAAGTGAAGAAACAATTGGCAATGAACAAGTACATGATAATAATTTAAGTAACCATAAATTTTCGTTGTTAATAAAAAAAAAATCTTTTTTGATATTTTCATATACAATTCACCAAGCTACCATCAGATGGAGGGGGGGGGACGTTTATCCCATTAACTGGTTTAACCCTGCTACATTTGAGTGCCTTTCCCAAGCCAGGACCTGGATTTCCATTGTCATATGTCTTTATTGTGTCAATGGTTTGTGGTGAGTTGTGGTTAGTTCATTGTGTTGATATTGGTGGAATTATTGACCATCGCTGTTTCATAACTTGAACGCATCTAATGGCAATTAGTTATAAACATTGATATCACTACATCTTTATTTATTCTTCTTTTAAGACTTTACTAAAAATGGAAGGACGCTGCTTTTAAGACTTTACATAAAATCGAAGGATGCTGCTTTTAAGACTTTACATAAAATCGAAGGACGCTGTACTATAATAGCAGCTAGAATTAGTTCTAAATAAATGATTATAGAATTGAAACTTTTTTTTTTACAAGCAAGTGATAAATATCATTGATTAAAAAATAACCAAGGCAAAAATCTATGAATAACTAAAGCTTAAAGTACTTGAATCAACTGTCTTGAAAAAAAAAGCTTTTAACTTCTGCTCCTAGCACTTATAGGAGAAAATCCATGAAACCAGTGAAAAGTTGAGATAAGAGGAATCAATACATTAACCAATATTTGCATGAAATAGGGGGCTTAACATTTTCCTGCAAAAATAACAAGAATGTGTGATTAAATTTTCAGCTATCTACCCAAGAGGGCAAATTAAGAAGACTCCACTATCTGGATGACAGGAGTCTGATGAAAGTTTGACTTGTGTATTAACTATTTATCAGATCAGTAATAATTAAATTTGTCTAGTCATAGTAAAGATTTACCACTGGTAGTCTATACTTTACAGTGTAAACATACATTCTATTGCTAGACTTGTCTCTATAATCAGCTATAAAATGAAAGATTACTTTTTAATGGAAAATTCCCCAATAATAAAATCTTCACTAATTTTCCAAAATTGTTTTCAAATTATTGGCATATGAAAGATTGATTGCCATTTTTCAGGAAAAAATCTCATTATTAATCAATTTTGACATATTTATTTGATGTTTTTTGTTACATAGCATGTTAACATATAAGCTTGTTGTCTATGATGATGCTTCATTGCTTCTTTGTGTAAAATTAACAATTATTTATAATCCTGTTATAACAAACTAAGCTAAAGCAGAACATTCACAATTCTTAAATAATTAAAAAATATTAATTAATCCAAAAATATAAAAAAAAATAATAACTGTATCAGTCTGTCAAGCACTTTTTGGCTTCAAAAAATTAGGAAATCAGGAGTGTTTTTAGTTAAAAATCAGGAGATTATCAGGAATTTTTTCTATATAAAGTGATAAAACCATACAAAAAAACCCCCAAAAAATGGCCACCTTCCTCCCCTCTAAGTGAGAGCTTTCAGGCCATAATATATAAATTTAAGCATGGTGTTTTTTTATTCCAGATGAAGGTCATTATCAGAATGTCAGAATGTAATTGGCAGGCTAAAAGGTCTTACTTAGGCCATTTCCCTCACCTCCTTTTATTGATAAGATGCTTTACACTAAAATAATTTCAACATATTATTGCTATTTTTTTTTATTTTGTGGGGAAAAAGTTCAAAATCAGGAGTTATCAGGAGTTTATCTAACAAATTCAGGAAAAAATCAGGAACAGCTCAAAATCAGGAGTCGCTTGACAGACTGCTTGACAGACAGCTTGACAGACAGCTTGACAGACTGCTTGACTGCTTGACTGCTTGACAGACTGCTTGACAGACTGCTTGACTGCTTGACTGCTTGACAGACTGCTTGACTGCTTGACAGACTGCTTGACAGACTGCTTGACTGCTTGACTGCTTGACTGCTTGACAGACTGCTTGACAGACTGCTGTATTGAAATCTTCTTTGATAGTGCATACACTTTGATTTGGAAATCTGTTTTTATTCTAGTATTGTGTTAAAAACCTCTACATCTTTTCTTCAACAACACTAGTTTAAGTTGTAAACCCACATACATGTACATGTATTACTTTATTTTCTGGATTTTGACTCTCTGCCTGCTTCTAAGTCTCATTGGATTCTTGCTCATATGACTGGTACCGAATCAGGATTTACCGTCTTAAAACTTTCGAGCATGATTTGCATACTCATACTCCAATCATTTCCAAAATTCTGATTGGCTTGTTTTTCAAGTATAAGTACAAAATCATGCTCAAAGTGTTATGACAGTAGGACTTGAATGACTTACTCCAAAATTAATTTATAATTGTTTAGTTTACAAGATTAAATCCACTTAATTCATACAAATGTATATTTTGCAACATTTCTATGGTACAAAATAAATGGACGAATCTAGATCTCCAGTCTGTCAAACCAAATCAGTTTTTATACCCCATCAAGTTAATATATTTTATCATTGCACATAACAACAAGCTGTAGCATAGCAATGTCCATGAAATAAAAACTAATACCCAGGGGTGTTAACGATTGTCTTGGAAAGTAATGAAATTTTATCAATTGACTTTTTACAATACATTTGGTAGTACTTGTAACAGCACTTCTATTATAATGAACAAAACATATTGCTAGTTGTTTTATGCTTATTGATAGAGAAACAAGTATTTCCCATCAAATTCTTTATTTCTATTTTCAATTTGTCATCTCGATATCAAATAGCAATTTTCTTATATAAAATACATGTCATGTAACACTTTAGTTGAACAGAGCCATGATCTACATTTTTTGAAAACAAGGTCATGAGGTGTACTTGATAAAACATTATGTGATCAAGTTTGTCAATGACTTGTGACAGGTTGGTAGTTTTGTCATGGCACTCCAGTTTCCTCCACCAATAAAACTGACCACCACGAATCGATATTCATATAACTGAAATATTTGTAGAAAGTGGCATTAAACACCATAACCCTAACACCCCTTTTTTATGTTTGGATAGCCTTCAGAAATGGAACAATTCTTTGTGTAGTAGAAGTGCTATTTTCTGTTTAATGTAAAATCAAGTAACAGTAGTTGTCCCCTTTCATAAGGGAACCTTCATTGGTAAGTTTAAAGAGGCCTCAGTCATAAGAGGGGTGACCTCTCTTCAGGGAGGAAATTTAGTAGTGTTTTAAAATCTCAATCCATCTTGAATCTGGCCTGATATGAGATGCAGCCTTGTAAGATACAGACTACTGTACATAAAGATACTTAAGGTTTTTGAGTTCATTTGAATTTGTTCTAAATGAGACTTGAGAAATAAAATGGAAAAAAACAGCTTTCATGGTCATTATTAGATAAGGGTTGACCACAGACTTTAAAAAAAAAAAAACAATTCTGTAAATTTATAATTTTCAAATTAAGAAATGAAAATGCCAAATGATACAATCGGTTTTTTTTTTGTCATTTCATAAACAACATTCTGATGCCAACATGTCTTGAGTTTGCCTTTGTGTTATATTTAACTCATTTCCAATCCATGTCAAAATGAATGTTTGCATGCTAGAAATAAATTCAATAAAATGTCATCTAGATATGCTGGTTCATTAGAGAACTTGGCTGAATGGTACTTATAATTATTTTTAACACGAAATCGTCCTAAAATATTAATTGTGAATATGAAATAAATCAACAAATTTCCTGAAATTATAAATATTTAATTATAAACTCTTAGTCATATTCTTCATACATTAATTTTTATGCAAACCTGTAACAATTCTTTATAGTTCTTTATTTTCCTCAGATTTTATATACCATAATTCACAAATAGTTGGGAGAAAAAATAGAATGGTTGGTCATATTGTAATGCAAACATTTGACAATGCTTTTAAAGCTCTTTCTTTTCCTCATATTTTATATATACCGTAATTCACAAATAGTTGAAAAAAATTTAGTATGGCTGGTCATATTGTAAAAATAAATTGGAGAGGGAAATTGGTACAAATTAGCACTAATGGTTCGTACATGGCTGTTCTTCCATGCCATGTTGGATAACTGGATTGTTAACAACGCCATAATCAATGTTCCTTTTAAACAGTAGTGCTCTCTAATGAGAAATCAATTTTATCTGAAGTTTATTGTTCAGAGACCTGGTTCTTTTGTTACTGACAGATTCTTTATTATGTTCCGGTTGTTTTCATTTGACATTTTTACACTGTGGATTGAAAATTAACAACTTTGTGTCATTCAACGGCCATTTACACTATAATGAAGCTGATATGATGGCTGTATGATTATTATAAATGAACAAATCAAAGATGCTTAAACAAGATCATCAATCACCTAACAAAAAGTGTCCATTCTTTTTTAGCCTGCCATCAAACAAACTTCAAATTATGTTATCAAATGACGATCTGATCTCGTCTTCTGTATCAATTAGCATAACATGAACATAACAAACTCATCCAAACATGGTACTAGAACAACATGCAATAATCAGGTTTCCATGGAAATAAACTTATGTACATGAACTTTTTCATGACAAAGTTATCCATACATGGTACTAAAACAACATGCAATAATCAGGTTTCCATGGAAATAAACTTACATGAACTTTTTCTGACATTCCTTTTAACCTTTGTATAAATTCTGTTCCTGCTTTAGCCTTTTCTGACAAGGACTGTAACCCATGTGAAAGTTCTGTCTATAAATAGAAATAATATAAGATAAATTATTAATTCAGCAACATACTATAGGTAAAAAATATAATAAATAAGGACATATACAAAATATAAAGCAAGGTGTTCACAATAAAAATTTATATAAAAACCAGCAAAATTTCTCAAGGGCCAGAAAAATACATTTATTACCACAGGTTATTTTGTAGTCTCAGTCATAAGCTTCTGAGGAGTTTATAAATTTTCTCCCATAAAGTTATAGAAATGTTACATGTATTAGTAAACTGTTTTCCATGGTAGCAGCCATTTTGGATATTCTTGTCAGTAGCTGTACTACTAAAACACAAGCTTGCATTGGTGAACAACTACTCAATGACTATTCATGTAGAGATTATTTCCCATTATTTCATTTATCTAATTGACACAACATACATGTATATAAACTTTATACAGGACTGTGTAATTATTGAAAACAAAAGCTTTTTAAACATTTTTCTCAAAAAGTTATATGCTAAACTATATCTCATGGCGACTGTCCTATATGCTAATTTTTGCCGAAGAGAGTCTGATGTTATACGATCCAATCCCATGGTGGCCGTCCTTCCTCATTATAATAGTCGATCTTATACAATCATTTTTACAAGCTTGAAGAAGAAATTTTCTGTTAATCAGAAAGTTACACAAAATGTAAACATACATGTATATAGTAAATTTGCTATAAATCCTTTTCTTATAATTAAACCCTTTAAATAAATTGTTGTCATTAAAGCTGAAATCTTAAATGACCACTGGCACTTACATTTACTATCCATATGAAATCAGCAATATGTGATTTTAACTTTCACAGTAGCAATCTATAAAGGGATTATTAATAATATAGTGAGTTGTAGCAAGTCCACATGTAATGGCTATGGTGGCCATCTTTGATTGGTGGATCCACATCAATAACATAATTTGAAAGAGGACTATTAACAGAACACTGCTGCCAGGATTAGCTAGATTTGCATTTGGCTCATCAGTGTCAGACAATATGACTATAAGACAACTATGAGCAATAAATGACCACAATACCTGAAGATCAAACAGCAAATGAAATTTAGCATGGAGAACAAAAGTAACTGGAGATACTAAAATGTCAAATCATATTGCATCAATTTGTAAGTATTTTGAGAAATAACACCACGAGAATGATATTTTTCACAGATTAGACAACAAATTGAAGATAAATGACAAGAAAACGATGGCCTTGGAGACATTACGCTGAAGATACATGTCACAATCATGTACATCAAGAACTACTTATTATTCTCTAGGAACATTTCTATATTGATTATCCTTCCTTCTGGTACACAGAGTATATAATACAGAAATAAAAGAAGTGCTGCAAGGATTTCTGTACTTTACAGATTCATTAGAGTCTTCAGTTATAATTGTAAATTCAACATGTGTATATAGATAATATTGTAAATATGTTGATGTCATGTATCTTCATTAAATATTGAAATATATGGTGCATTGGATACATTCTTATAATAATATAATTCAGATTAGATCTTATCACTATAATATAATGCAAAATTCAATGATTTATTGGTAAAAATAAATTACATGTATCTGATTTAAAATTTTGCCATTTTGGAAAATTTTCATGTACATTTTTTTAAAGGATAAAAAAATTGAAGGACAGTGAATTCACATTACAGTATTCATTATCATGACCAGTCATCACTGATTTGTGAAAACATATTTTGAATTCTATTGATTTGTCCTTCATTTTTAACATTAAGCTTAGCAATGCTAATTCCCAGAGCTTTGACAGGATGAAAACTTTAGGATAATGAATTGATATACTTTCAATATACTGCATTTACAATTGGTATTATTCAGAAAGGATTTGCATTACAAATGTACCAATCTTTAATTTTGTGGTTTGTTGTAAATTTGCAACAATAAAGAAAGCTCATTCAAGATATTTCAAGAAACAATTTATTTTTGTTTACCATTTTAAAGGGACATAACTGTGAAATGGTAAATGACAGCTGTATATTGTCAAAACTAAAATAACATTAGCTTCCTTGTCATGAGTATAAATCACGCAATCAGCAATATGAGAATGATTTATTGGAATGAAACGTGAGATACTATTGAGAAAACCTTAATTTTTTATTTGTATTTTACTTCAAAAAGTTGACATGCAAAATTAGGATGATGCACTGCAAATGAAACCAAAGACATCAATAATTATTCATTAATTATGGTATTTTGGCATTTTAAACTCTGAAAGGGCAAATGGCACAAACCAAATTAAAAAAAAATTAACTTGGTCTCTATTTTGTCAATAATTATTCAAAAGAAAAAAAGTAATATTTTTCAAATAAAATTAATTTTTCATCTAGACTGGACCATTAATTTTAGACTATTTCAAATTTTAAAAGTGTCTTTAACTCTAAAATAGTAAATGGCCTAAAACAAACTAGGTGTACAGGGTTGTCATTTTCAACCGATTGCCAATGAAAATCATCGGTTAATTTCACATTTTGCATCGGTTACTTTTTTTTAAATTACAAATGGAAAATGATTTTTTCACTATTTTTAGGATCTAAAGGCCTTTCCATACCAAATCTTATCTGTAACATGTCAATTTCCATCGGCTACTTAAAATCATAATGAAAACCCTGGGTGTAATAAAATCAGAAATTGATCTGTATTTTGTGTCGTTTAAATAAATTATATCTAAGCAATTTAAGAACATGTATATATGTATGTAAAAGAACTGACAATAAAATAAAGTAAACAATATCAAGAAACTGAAATATGTCAGGAAAGTATAAATGGGTTTTCCTGTTACTGTGATATCGTCAACCTTAAAATTTCCAAAGAATGTCTAAAGCTACAGGAAGGTATAAAATGCTTCTCTTTTGTTTATGTATATGTCAACCTTAAATTTTACAAAGATTGCCTGAAGCTACAGGAAGGTATAAAATGCTTCTCTTTCGTTTATGTATACATTTTGTATGTCAACCTTAAATTTTACAAAGATTGCCTGAAGCTACAGGAAGGTATAAAATGCTTCTCTTTCGTTTATGCATATGTCAACATTAAAATTTTCAAAGATTGTCTAAAGCTACATGAAGGTATAAAATGCTTCTCTTTCGTTTATGCATATATGTCAACCTTAAAATTTCCAAAGATTGTCTAAAGCTACAGGAAGGTATAAAATGCTCCCCCTTCTTTTATGCATATGTCAACCTTAAAATTTCCAAAGATTGTCTGAAGCTATTTATTACCTATCTATTTAGTCAGCTGTCGATCTATAGATAACAACTTCTAAAGATCAACAACAAAGGTGTCATTACCTTTCCTTCCTGATGGCGCCACAATGATGTGAAGCATACCTCAATCAAGACACATCCCTCAACACCTTCTAATACACTGGTCAGTATAATATACATTATAGAGGAGGCTGGAGTAATTACCAATTAACTATCAATCAGTATACCTGTACCCAACAGTCAATGATTGTATACAGGTAATTACCATGTATTAGAACAGAATGAATATGGCATTCACTGCCTTTCTAAAACACACAGTAACTCAAACTTTGTCTTCTTTCTCTACTTAAATGTTTTATATTGTATAATAAGCACAGAGAAGATATATGAAATCATTACATTATGTTTGACAGGGTTAAATAAGTTGATATGATCTTAACACCTCCTCCCCATAATCTACCACACTACAGCAGTGTTCAAAATTCCCGGTCGTCCGATCGTCAATGACAACCAAAAACGATTACGGACGACCTGAATTTGTAACAAAGTTGTCCGAGTGACGACCTGAAATTTTCTTTAACCCAGACGTTGAAAAGTGAAATTTATTCTTTTCAAGTTTTGTGAGTAGATTTTCCTAAATTATCCCTTAAAATGGCTATAAATATAAAACTCTTCAAACGATCATCGGAACTTTGGCATTGTTGATATTTGACCGGAATCTAATACCGGCGCCAGGCCAGCACTCCTAGACTAGTAACATTACACCACCAATGCAGTTAGGATGAATTGACTTTAATAGATGTTGAACATAATGTCCCCAAAAAAATATCAAAGAAGTAATCTTGTAAACATATGACCATATTGTAACCTTGAAGTGACCACCAGGAAGTTAATCAACTTCAAATAACAAGCAAAACAAATGAGAAATGTTCAATAATCCCTCTGCTATTTCTTATAATATTGGAAACTGTCAGAGTGATATTAAAACAGATTGTCTGGACATAAAAGCCCTTCATAAAAGATTTGCTAAAAAAAAAAAGTCAATGATCATAGCAATGGACATGTAACATTATTATTCCCTTTATATTTTTGAGATCAGTATAAATTGAAGTCTGAGTGTTAATCTGGATCCCTATTATCAATCAATCACTGAATGGGTGGCCAAATCCAGTCAAAGGGAATTTAAGGCCAGTCAAAGGTGAAATCTCTGTACAGTATATATATAATTGTAACATGTCCAATACATATGTTTTTAACAAATAGGATTGTATATCAAATCAGAGTAATAAGGCCATAAAAAATACAAAAATCATGGTTACAAGGTTTTAATAAATACACAGAAAAATTACTTTAAGGCAATAAAAATACAGAAGGGTTAGGATTAGGGTTATGGTATTTAATGCCAGTTTCAACAATATTTCAGCCATATCATGGCAGTCGGTTTTATTAATAGAGGAAAGTAGTGCTCTGATCTGTGCAAGTCAAAGACAAACTTTATCACATAATTTTGTATTGAGTACACCTCGCCATGGTATGAGAAGGGATTTAAACTCACAACATTAGTGGTGATAGGCAATGATTGCATAGATAGTTGTTATTACCATACGATCACCACCATGATTTCAGACGACCCTTTGAAAATACAGAAATCATGGTTACAAGCTAAAAATAAAGGATGGCAGATGTGATGTATTGTCATTAGTACAAATTACTGTTCATTGATCTACAGGTACATGTATATATTGTAAGACAAATTGCTTCATAGAAAACATGTGTTGTGGTGTAAGCAGATATAGAGCTCCTCCGATCACTTGGCTGTTATAATGGCACCCAAAACTAAATGTAAACCAATGTCATTTTTGTGTTCCATTAGCTTTCATGAATTTCTTAAAGTGCATAAAATCACAAAAACTTGATCTGCTTAAAAATTTTACGTTATTCCAGGTAGATGGAGGGACAGTCAAATTATTTTTGATAGAATTTCTAAAAAAAAAATGTTTGTCTTGAAAAAATTTATCATATATTATAATCATTAAAAAAATACCAAAAAATATGGATCTCCATATATAATTTTAAGACCAGAATTAAGATATGAAAATGGGTAAAATTTGCACTTTTGACTCCTCTAAAATTGAATTATTAAAGATATGAGTCACCATGCTTTTTATTGAATCAATCAAATCAGAAAAACTTGCAAATATTTGAGTTTTCAAGAAGGGAGATAACTCTTTTAATGTTTCAAAAATTACCCAACATTACAAATTGTTGCTTTTTTATGACACTAAAACCATATATACATAATACTTCTGAGCTAAGAGGACAATATTCTTTTTTCAAATTATAATTTTTAATACTAAAATGATAGAGCTGTATCAAAATAAATAACTACTGGTACATTTTTTAAAGTTTCAATTTTACTTTTTTATAAACATGCTTCATTTGTTAATTTATGAAAATCATTATTTTAAAGATATACACGTATCCTTTAACTTCTTTTTCACAAAGTTAGTAAAATAAAGGGAATAAATAAGTTTTAGAAAATAAGATAAGTTTCTGTACATTTATTAATGGGAACCAAATTGAAAAGACACCCACCATGTGCAGAACTTATGCCCAAATCTAAAGACAAAAACTACCTTAAATAGATGATAATGACAGAAATATGAATATTAATATACATTGGGTACTGTTCAAGATTCAAAACATGAATCCATGAAAATATCTTGGTTTATATATGTAGTTGTATTCAAAATTTACTTTATTCTACAACTAATTATAACCCTGCAGTGTCTATATATACGGTATAGTATTGGTAGAAAGTAGACTAAACTAGCACTAATTGTCATTCAAGGGATCAAGGATCCTAAGAAAACTCATAAATATTATCACAGTTTAAAGTAATTTAATAACAGAATCTTTAAAATCGGGTGACAAACAGAAAATAAAGTATACTTAAAAAGACTTTTAATCTTGTGCATTTAAGGAGTGTTATGTTACAATAGGTGTAACTGTGGTAAAAGCTGCTATTATTCTTTAACAAACCACAGTTATAATATACATGTAATACTAAGTATGAATGTATTATATTTACTTCTGTACACAATGATTCACAAAATACATGACACCAACTGTTTGTAAACAACAATAGTACAAATAATATGTATACATTTGTACAACAATAGTACAAATAATATGTATACACCAACTGTAAAGTTGGACAAAGTTTTTTGTTTTTAAACTATATTTCCTTGTTTATTTTTCAAATGATTGTTGTTATTCATCCATTATGCCCTCCCCCAAGATAAATCCTTGTTTAGTAGTTACCCTCTGACAAGGCCACCCCATGGTCATCTGCAATGCAATAGTGGTCTTAATAGAGGCCAGGGTGGCCTCTAGTGAGGGGGGACACTTGAGTAGTATTCAGTGTATCTGAAATCTGGCTTGATACAGGAGTTGCCTTATAAGAGAGGGACTATTGTACTTTTATATCAAAAATGGAATTTAATCCAGATCAAGCTCATTTTCCTCAGGTACATCAAACATGGTGAAGTAATTAATGGTCTATATCAATATGTAAACTGGAGGTATTTTCAAAGAGGAACGCCTAGCTACAGTACAAAGGGGAGTAAATTCTTCTGCTAACTCTTCTGGGTCTATTAAAATAAACATTACTGTGATTTCATGTTTCTCCAGTGGATTGGAGGGGAATAACATTACTTGTATACAAATGTACATCTAGCAAAATTATGTCTTTGTTATGTGGTGCCCAGTGGGTATATATGCATGTATATATTATAAGTAATAAGATACAAATGTATGCACTATCAGTGATTAGAACAAAAGAATACCAAAGTAAATTGGTTTCATCTTAAATTAACATAATATGCTCTTATATCATCAGAATCTTAATATATATTATGTAAGTTTGAAAGGTAATATTTGTTCAAGAAATTAGATTCTGATAATATTTGATGAAAAACATGATAAAGATTCGAAAATCTCCTTGAGAAAATGATAACCAAAATTTATTTGTATCACAATTCAACAGAAATTTTGCTAATTACAACTCCATTTCAACTTTTTTATTTTTATTTTAAATGCTTGACATTTTTATTTTTATTTTTGGAGATTGAACTTGACAAAGGAGTTCATTTCCTGTTCTTTGACAAATAAGAGTTTAGACACACATCCCCTTACCTGTAATCACAGGTGTTTCATACCTGGCTGACTCACTTTTTAAAAATAAAAAAATAAACCTTTAAAAAATGAAATTAATTATCTTGTAAATCTGCTTAAAAAATTAAATAATCCAAATTTTATAAAACTTTTATTAAAAAAAAACACAAATTTATCTCATGAAATTACCCAGAATAGAAAAAATGAGGCCACGAAACTATTGCATGTATAAAGAGCATACATACAAAATGTATAAGATAGAATATATATATACAGGTATATTTATTCAACAGGTACAATTCAAGGTGAAAAAAATATATGTCCATGATTTATTCACCTACAATTCAAAATTTGATATATAAATAAAAGTTGAATAAAACAAAACAACAGTTCAAGGCAACTTCATTCAATGCTTTTACTATCTTAGAAAATCTATCAAAGACCAAGAAATGAATCATTGTTATTGATATGATGTGTCTATTTAAAGGGCTAGTACTGCTATAACAAATTAAGAGATGCTGTATCTATACTGGTACTCATAATTTGTATCAATACAAAAAAAAAATGTACGATAATAAATGCAATATTAATGTTCATTATAGTTAAATTGATCAATAATTCTCCAATACATGTACTGTAATAGGTTATCACAAAAGCAATCCTTTTTAAATATATTTCTTTCTTTGTTTACGGATTTAACCGTTATTTGAGAGGTACATTGTATAAACAATGATTCACTGTGTACATTTCATCAGTGTGTCTCGGTTAACTTGTTTGAACATTTTATTTCCCAATACATTATTAAATTGATTTTTCCACTAAAGATTTTTAACATCTCTCTGAGTCGCCAGTCAAAACTTGGTGACATTATTATTGTTACATCCACTTTTGTCATGGGATAAAATCATAAATTAATGTGAGAAAATTCGTGAAGCCTATCATTTATTCATTGATGGTTCAATTTCTTTCCTTTGTTGAAATGGTCATCTAGGGGGAAATACAGATTATCGTCTGATCAAATTTCAAATTAAATCATCAAATTTGAATAATAAGTATATTGCATATTGTGACATTTTCATTAAAATATGCTATAGCAGTTTACAAAAATTATGTAAATGTAGACATATTCACATTTTTTCTAAAAATTATTTTCTTTCGGAGAGTGAGAACTGTTTTAATCTTCTTTCACATAAAATAAAATCTCAAAATTTGTAAAATCCAGTTTGTTCTTTCATTTACTATGTATTACCAAGGATTTATATAAATCCTTGGTATTACATTAGTTATATAAATTAATCTTCTCAATTTATAAACCAGTACCTTTTTCTTACAGAAAAAAATTAATAATTTACAATTTTATTAGCAATTTCTAGCGGTTAAATATTAATTATACAATTCCTGAGGCTGAGATACTAAATTTATTATAATACTAGTAACAGCTTGCAGAGCCACAATAAATGCAAGGAATCGTTGCATATAAAAATACATAAAACAAAACTTAAGTTATTTCTTGTATCATTAACTTAAGAGAAAAATCTTTTGTTTTATTAGAAATCATGTTGCATGAAATGTTTACAGAAAAGAAAAATATCTATCTTAATTATTTATGATGGTATGGCTAAGTAGGCATAATTAGTATCACATGCTACCTACTGAGAAATGTTGACAGTTGCTTATTTTAAATTAACAGATACTTGTGTCAGAATTCACAACCCCTGCTATTATATGGCAAACAGCAATTAACACTTGATTCACAGAAATCTAAGTACATTGTATATACAGTGACAATTATTTTTTTCCTGTAGAATTTTGATTACAGCATTTTTTCCATTATGAGATAATTTTGTTCAATAGGGTTTTTTGCACAATATAAAATAAAAAAATATAATTTTTTTTTATCATGTGTATAAAGAAATTATTTTTCCTTTCATGTGGTGTTTGAAATGGTAATCAATACATTTTGCATTCTAATTTCTACTTGCTGGGGAACCAATTTCTAAGCTAAAACAGCTTATTTTCATACATCTGTACCAAAAGATACATCAAATACAGTTTGGAATTTTTCTGTCTTTTTATTAATTTTCTTTAATTGTTACAATAAAAAAATAAAGACTTATGCGATATGAATTCTGGTGGTAAACTATTTTTCAGTTGGTGGTTTTTATTCTGCAGAAATGAGAAATTAATTTGCTATTAAACATAAAACATGCAGCTATGTCATTAATCCGAGTTATATTTTCTTGTTTACATGACATAATGGACACTTCTTTCTTACCTTGTGTGTTTTTGACATAACCCCCAAGGCCTGAACATCATGATCAACATGACGTCCTTCTTGATGACACACGTAACAAACAGGCAATTTACAATATAAGCAATACATGCTTAGATGTTCTTCCTCATGTTCTATACACTTTGCCTCACTGGCTTTATTTTTGGCCCTTAAAATAGCTCTCCCTTGTATTGGTCCCACAAGAGTGTGTTTTGCCAATGGCCCTCGTGACGGATGACATATATCCTTGCAAGTATCACAGTAAAAAATTTCACATTGTTCACACATAACACATGCATCTTTAGAGTCAGACTGCTCACACATCTGACATTTACTTGAATTGTTTTGTAACTGTTTACATTCATTGCAATATTTTTCAACAATAGCCTCAAGTATATTATTTTTTGGTAAATTTTTATATCCACTTTCATCTAAAAATACAGGTTTTTTACAGATAGGACATTTGACAATATAAGAACTCCCATGAACAGAAGGAAGAATGTTTCCAGTACTTATATAACTACTAGGTCTACTATTACACACAACTCCACTGTCAGTTTCACTTACAAGACTTAATTTATCAAAATCCTTCAAAATATCAGTTTCTCCTAAAATTTCGTGAATTTGTAACAAAGAACTATCCTCAAATTGAGACATAAATTGTTGTGAAGATTCCTGCATATTTCCAGCACACTCTAAACAAACTGAGTGAGAACATGGAAAAAGGACGGGTTTCGAAAAGAAATTTCTACACTCAGGACATTTCAGTTCCTCATCCATAGTCGCACCTGTGTGCAATGCTGAGCCGTTTCAAAGGAAGCGGTTGTTATCATATGCTGTCTCGTAGGTCACGAGATCTGACGAGAGAGAAAATGGCAGCCTCCGTAAAATTCACAACCTTTTCTAAATTGTTAGGAAAATGCATAAAACCACAAATTTTGCAAACAAGTTATCAGTGCCAAAGATGTACAGAAGTCAAAACAAACAGATCGTTATCAAGGTAAGTATTGTCATTCTCTTTTTAATGAATACAGTATACTATGTCGATTTTTTATATGGTTTAACTAAAAACCAACAAGATTTACTCAGAAATATAGTCGACCAAGTAAACATGCAAATAATAAACAATTTTAAATTTGGTTTAATATATTTTCATGTAGTGACATGAAATGATTTTTGTTTAGGCCATGTGTCTATATACAACAATGTGCCGATTAGCCCATTTGCATTACTTATTTTCTGAGACAGGCTTATTAAGATTAAGATTTTTTTTATTGATCCAAATTAAAGGGCCCACGAAGGGGCATACAAACATAATAACATAAGGTGATTGCATAAAATATCAAATAAATTGTAAATATAAGAATGATAGACATGACTGTAGTGTTATAATAGACAATAAATATAGTATAACTAATCGTAGATTTTGAATATCAAAATAAGACCACGAGTGACCGAGGTACGCATAAGGATTAAACGAGTGGGCGGAACTTGTTCCGTCCACGAGTTTAATCGTTAATGCGTATTCGGTCACGAGTGGTCTTATTTTGATATTCAAAATGTATGATTTAGTTATACTGTTTATTATATAGACTTTCAAAATTTCTTATATATTATTTTTTTTATTTGTATATTTGATTGCACGCGTGTGAATCTACAAGCAATGGTACTACAGGTTTCAGCTGGAAGGATCTGCCATCTTGAAAATGTGAAATCCTATTTTTCATATTTACAACAATGTACAAAAATAATTAAAATGCTTACCTTGAAAGCTTATTTTAGTTAAATTAAATCACAATTGAAGCATATACGAAGCCAAATAGCGTCTAATCTTTACGTTTCAAACTGGAAGTCTTCATATGACGTCAATGACGTCATCTTGGTTATGTGCCAAAGTCATCAATAACATTTCGCGGAATTTCTTCAGCTTACAATCATGTGTATTCACCATTGCACAACAAGGGACGTAACCACCACACTTATAGTTTTGCAAAAGTAGTTCCGGCGGGAAACTGTGAAATACCGGAATTTATTTCACGGATAAATCCCCATAATTCACACCTATCTATATAATAATATAATATAAGATTCCAACTATCCGAAACAGTGACTTTTTAACAGGAAATCACACATGCTTATTAAAATATCTTTACTTTCTGAGTTTAAAAGCCATATAAATTTATCCCCAAATGATAATTTTTCAAAGTTAGAATAATTAATGTTATTCTTAATTATTTCAAGAAGCTTGCACCTAGAAGTAATGTAAAAGGAACATTTTAATAGAAGGTGTTCTTCGGATTCTATTTCGTCTGAAAAACATTTTACACAAATGCGATTCTCTAAAGATGTTATAGGTTTTGAATATCTGCCAGTTTCAATCTTTAATTTATGGTTACTGATTCTAAATTTAGTGAAAGATTTTCTTTGATTAAAATCTGATAAAATGTGAAGATAATTTTCGAATCCAAAATTGCATTTGAGTTTTAGATAGGTTCGCAATTTCCGGTTTTCATCTAGAAGTTTATTTCTATTAACATACCATTTATTTTTATAAAAGGCTTTTGTATAAACTTTAATTTTTCTGTTAAATGTATTATGCTTATATTTAAGCATATTGTGAATTCCTGTATTGTTATCAAATATTTTAAAAAGTCTCTGTAGACCAGAATACCAAGTGTCACAACCCTGTGAGTGTAGGTATTTATTTTCAATGTATGCATTCTTAAGTAAAAAATTAGTAGAAGAATCTAAACGATTCCAGGATTTAAAAACTGAAGTAAAGCAATCTAATGCAAATGGTATTCTTCCTAATTCACTCAATATTGCAAAGTTGGTGCTTGTTTTATTAGCACCCAGTATATATTTACAAAAATGAATATGTAATTTATCACATTATATTGCATTACATTGTTAACCCCCCCCCCCCAAACCCCACCAATTAAAAAGCTGAATTATTAACTATAAATTTTTACTGATGTTTGTTAAGTGCATAACTCATTATAGTATTTTCATTGTTACATACCCATCATAATATTGCCTTCCTAATAATAGTTTGAAAAGGGGGCAGAGTAAAATAGTGTTCTTCATCAAACTAAAATATTCTTTTGGTGTTCTTTTTTTTTTTCTTTTGGTGTTCCTGGTGGATAGCTTGTAGATAGTCATAAAAATAACAAAATACTTTTGTTTATGTATATTTTCTTTGTACATGTATAACTATATGTAATCAATTACAATCAATCAATCGCAATTATTGTATAAAGTGAATGTCTGTTTTGTTTTGTGTACATACTGTATCTGATTTATTGTATAATTATGCTGCCCCATTGTGGGCACTTTAATTAGTAATAAAAAAACATTTCTTTCTTTCTTTCTTTCACTTTTTTTTTTAGCAATTTTTCAGCTATATCGCAACTACTAAAACTCTTCGGGAAAGGATAACCTGGACATATATTATTCAGTTATTTAATGGTTGCGGGTGCAATAGACTGGAATATTTGCCCTGAGGTGCTGGGAATTACCAGAGGTTGTATTGCACATGGCCATCGGCCGAGTGCAATAGAACATTTGGTCATTCCCAGGACCAAAGGGCAAATGTTCCAGTCTATTGCACCTGAAACCATTAAATAACTGATTTATTACCTAATACCTTACCAAGGTGTTTTTCTTTATGTCAGCAAAACATTACCAAGTCCTAATTATTTATATTTATACTGCATGCATCTCCTTGGCCTTCAATAAATATAGTCGATTAAACAACAAATTATTTGATTGGCCAATCGGGAAAACTGAAAGCCAATCAGAAATCGTGTTCAAAGGTCAACTCGGGTCTGTGCTAGAGACGCCACATGCAGAATATTGCACAGTGCAATAGTTAATCTGGAGTGCAATAGATCGACAGGCCCATTTTAATAGCGAAAAATAAATAATATTAAAATTTGACTCAATAAAACAGAAAAATACACTTTATTAGTTAATAAACCAAACTGTATGATGTAAACCTGATCTTGAAAACCTTAACAATTGAGATGGCTACTAGAGTGTGAACCTACATCAGCTGTGTTAGACTTGTGGTCAGAAGTCAACAACATTAACTGCTAAGAGATTTAAGAAGTAAATTTGCACATTTTCCCCTCCCTGTGAGTTATTCTAATATAGGGTAAAACAGGGGATGCTTGGACACACTTGTGTGTTAAACAGTACCTTCTTTGTAAACAATAGACAATATTTTATTTGCATGAACACATAATTTGTTTTTTTACAATAAATGGTTTTGGTCATTAATAATACAACATAATATTCTACAAATGATATGATATACAGTGAAACCTGCCTAAACCGAACCCTGAGTAAACCAAAAACCTGTCTAAACCAGACACACTTTACAGTCCCATCTACTGAACCCTGAGTAAACCAAAAACCTGTCTAAACCAGACACACTTTACAGTCCCATCTACTAAATGTCTGTAATTTGAACCTGTGTAAACCAAACACCTGTCTAAATCGAACAAATTATTCAGTCCCAAAGGGGTTCGGTTTAGACAGGTTTTACTGTATAATGATACCAAAAAATTCTGAATTACTTTTTGAGTGACAGTGGGAGTTCACTTTTTGATATGCTGGTCTTCCTGATATACATTCAGATATGTACCGAACAGTAATTTTTAGAATGATATTTGTCCGATTATTTAATACCAGATAGATATAAGTTGTTTGAAGACAGCTAGTTGGTCATAAGAGTCTAAATTGTTTATTTTCTGCAAAAATTATTTTCTAAATGGTTCATAGGCTGAACAAATGTTTAGAAAGTGAACTTCGACTTCTACAGCCCTAATATTACAGGACAAACATACGAATATTTCTGGGGGTGTAGGAGTGGCACCCTCTCTCAATAGCTAAGTTGTGGACACTGATTCTAAGTTTGCAAATAGTAGATCTGTTAGCCCTTAGTCTGCACACATCTACATATGCAGGCCTTTCTCAAATTTTATATATTTCATGAAAAATTCAAGATTTGAGCTGTTGGTAAATAAATGGTCGTGTTCTTGGCTAGTCAGGTCGTTGATTCACATCTGGATTTGTCCTAGATAAATGTTAGATTGGTGGGGTTAAGGTTTAAATATGTAAAGCCCATTAGATTTTTAACCCACAGGTTATTATTTTCAGTTGCTAAGTGTATTTTATGAACTAGGGTATTGTTGGAGTAGACAATAAGGTCCCAAAATTTAATAATTGAAAGATGAATTCTAGTTTTCATCGGTAATCTATTCAGATCGGTATGCAGAACTGCAAGCTTTGTAATTTACTCCAATAGTTTCTTTAAAAAACTTATGATGTAGGGATTCCAAGGGTTCAAAATCTCTGAAGCTATTACCCATTCCCCACATATCACTCACTCACTCTATTAAAATATTTCCTGAAGTTTTATATTTATGCAATGCACAGGTACCTTTAAAAAAAACCAAAGAATTATTTACGTTTACAATTTTACTTGTGCCCAATGGGAGATAACTCTTGTCTGTTAGTGGTACATATACATGCAAGTACCCAGTCAAAGAGAAGTATTGCAAGTCTGTGGAGCTAATCATGTATTGGGGTTTATGAATAAAGATTAGTACATGTATTACATAATGACATTATGTGAACTTGAATTTTGAAGGCTAGAGTTAAATTATCTTAGGATCTTCTGAACTACAAAAAATACATTAAGTACCATAATTTATCTAAATTTTCAACAATGAAAACATCCTTTTTGATCAATTTTACTAAAGTGTTGTAAAATTAGATCATGACTGATGAAGATATTTCCATCGCAATTTTAAATGTAAGTATGGTCTGTATATTTGTAGATTTAAATTGAATTTTCTATAATCATCAATACAAAATGTATATTATTTTTGATCATGAAAATTTATAAATATGTTTTTTTTTTGTAGTTCAACACAACAGAACTATGATATTGTCGTTGTTGGAGGTGGCATTGTTGGCATGGCAACAGCTAGGGAATTATTGGTGCGACATCCAAAACTGTCTGTTGCTGTCGTCGAAAAGGAATCTTTTATCTGTAATTATTTAAATATTATTCTGCTATCTATGTATAGACTTTATATATATTCTTTCTAAATGGGATTGTAAAGTTAAAACTTGGTTATTGAATTCATGATGCTATGTCAGGTTGACCAGAGTCTGAATCTAGTGCAATCTTGTGTTATCCAGGGTTAGGGTTAAGGTGTTTAACAGCACTTCCAACAATATTTCAGTTACATCATGGCAACAGCACTAGTGTAATCCACATCTCAGACATCTCTTGATATATCTCAATAAAACTTTGAGTGTTACTTTTCTAATTATACGATATTGAAATTTGCAACTTTTTGAAATTCTACCATTTCAAATATGGCAGCAGGAACTTTGAAAAACTACCCGTACATAACTACCCATACCCTTGTAACATTAATGATTTGGTGTTATATATGTTAACATTTGTTTTGTTTTATGTTTCAGCCTTTTTTAAAATGAAGTTAACAAGAGTTTTCTGTCTTCCAACAGCTTTTCTCACTAGTTCATTTGATACACTAATATTGTCTTAGAATATTGTGACCATACTTTGATACGTCAGTTATATTCCATTAATATTCTATTCTCTACATAAAGGCTCCCCAGACAAATTGTTATAGTATAATTTTAACATTCCAGTACTTTGACTTTTGTCAGAATACTGGTTGAGTTTGAGTTCTTACCCCTATCATATTTTTTTTACTTTCACATCCATAAAAGAAGGCAGACACAAAGCTGTTTTATTGGTGGAGGAAACCTGAGTACCAGGAGAAAACCACGACCTACCTCAAGTCACTAACAAACTTTATCACATAATGTTGTAACAAGTACACAGAGAAAACCATGACCTACCTCAAGTCACTAACAAACTTTATCACATAATGTTGTAACAAGTACACCTCGCCATGATCAGGACTCACAACTTTAGTGGTGATAGATATAGGCACTGATTGCATAGGTAGTTGTAAATCCAACTACCATACAAGCACGACAGACCCTTTAAAAATGTGGTACTCTATATGGAGACACAATGAAAATTAAAATGGGACAGTTTAAGTAGGAGGATTTTGTTATTGATAGTATACCTTAATTTACTGCTCATGGTGAGGTGTACTCGATACAACATCATGTGATCAAGTTTGTCAGTGACTTGGGACAGGTCAATGGTTTTCGCTGGGTACTCTGGTTTCCTCCAACAATAAAACCGACCGCCATGATATAAACACTATACCCCTATAAACCTCCTGTACCGTAATTGCTTTCACATTAAAAAGTCTTATCGATTTGTTTTGTTGATTAGAATTATTTTTTTCTGACTTTTTCTGATTTTTTTACTTTGTCATATTCGAAAAATTATTATAATTGATTGAATTATTTATTGTGTTTAATGCCACTTTCAGCAATATTTCAGCTATATCATGACGACTAGTTTTAGTGGTGGAAGAAGCCGGAGTACCCGGAGAGAACCACCGACCATGGGCAAGCAATTGGTAAACTTTATCACTTACAATGCCAGATGCAAACCCACGCCGTATTGGTGATAGGCTTGTATGAGTTGTTAGGTAATCCAACTGCCTAACTCATGGAGCCACCTGAGCCCTTCAAAACATGCAATCATGACTCCTTCAGTTTAAATCATAAAACATTGTAGATTTTTATTGAGCATGCTCAAAAATATTGCCAACACAATGTCGAATGCAAATGTGTAGTGGTCTACATGATAATTCTATAATGTTATATATTGTAGCTCCTCATCAAAGTGGTCATAACAGTGGAGTTATACATGCAGGGATATACTACACACCAGGGACTCTAAAAGCTAAACTCTGTGTACAGGGGGTAGAACTTCTCTATAAATACTGTGACGAAAATAATGTACCTTATAAAAAATGTGGTAAGGTTAGTACAAATGTTGTCTTGAAGGCTTAAACTGTGTGTACAGGGGATGGGTATCTTATTAAATATTTGGCATGGTTATTGACCATGGACAAACAAAAGACCATAAGGACTGCATTATGAAAGTGATGGTCATCAATTTCACCAATATCAACAAAACGAACAATCCCCTCTCATCTTAACTGAACGAAATGAACACAAAAAATACCACGACATATGACGTTGGAAATCCAGGTCCTTGCTGTCAGGCACAATAATATGGTGGGGTTAAACTGAGATTCCAACCCTCCCCTCTTGATAACTGGATCTGCCACAGCAATACATATATAAACAAACAATAAAAAAAAACATGCTTCCTCTCAAAAAGACCACATACTATCTCAAAAAGGAATGACAACATAAACATGGAAAGAACAATAGCAGGGTCAGTGAATGATCGTAGTTTTAATAACAGACTACTAGCTAGGAAGGTAGAATCTCTTGGTTAAAGACCATTGCTTTTTAGACAAAAAAAAATCAAAACTGACACTTATACATTTTTTTTCTATTAGTCATGAACATCCAACAAAATTAATGGTCTATGTGGGAGACCAGAGAAAATAGGTGATCAAACTGTTGGAATCAAATATTGAGCAAAACATAGTAATATAGTAAAGAATGAAATATAAATGTACTAATTTAGATATTCTCTTGAGGGGGAAATTGAGTAGTATTTTATTATCTCAGTGCATCTGGTCAGATAAGAGGAGTGGCCTTTAGTAAGTAGGAGGTTCTTAAAAGAGACAGACTACCTGTATAGCTATCAAATAATAGATAATAACTGTTACATTTAACTACTAAATATATTTTGTATATTATGTTACAGCTAATTGTAGCTGTTACACCAGAAGAAATTCCAAGACTTGAAGGTCTGTTTAAAAGAGGAAATGAAAATGGAGTTAAAGATTTGAAGATGGTTGAATCAAATGAGATAAAAGATTATGAACCAAATTGTGTTGTAGGTATACTAATGATTTACAGTCTTCCTTTGTCTGTCAAATCAGTTTGAACAAGAATTTATCCCCTCAACAACGAAGTTGCGAAGGGATATAGTAACGCTACCCTCCGTCCGTCCTTCCGTAACATCCTTGTGAACACTCTAGAATCAACATCCTTCAATGGATTTTGACCAAACTTGGTACATACTTAGTTCTTAAGAGAATCTGGAACCCTATTGATTTTCAAGGTCAAAGTTCAAGGTCAGCAGGTTAAATGTTTAGGCAAGGGGATATGCCACACTTTGCATTGCCCTTGTTTTAATATGCCATCCTCCTATGCACAAATGCAATTTTTATCAAGGATGAAATGCTTGATGCAACTGGTTTTTAAATATGTATAATCTTATTAGTAATGATGAATAGACTGAACCCGTGTCTGGGTAAGGTGTTCTTGTCTGGGCTTGGTGTTATTTTATGGACCAATGTCTGGGCTATGTGTTATTGACTGGACCCATGTCTGTGCTAGGTGTAATCTAAAAATAAGAAAGTTAACCAGTACTAACTGATGTTTTTTTTGCTTAGCTCCCTCTGCTACCATACTAAATCTGGTAACCAAAAAACTATATATCAATATTCTTTATCATAGATCATACTATTAAGTACATGATATTATAGTTACAGGTGGGGGCAGTCGTAGTTGTGATCGTATGGTAGTTTGATTTACAACTATCTGTGCAATTAGTGCCTATCACCACTTAAGTTGTGAGTTCGAACCCCTTTCATGGTAAGGTGTAAAACATTATGTAATAGTTTGTCAGTGACTTGCGACAGGTCAGTGGTTTTTTCCTGGTACTCCGATTTCCTTCACCAATAACACTGACTGCCACAATATAGCTGAAATATTTTTGAAAGTGGTGTTAAACACCATAACCCCCCCCCCCAAAAAAAAACAACCAAACCATATCAATAGATCATAGTTCACTTGATATTGTAATTACATGTAAAATAACATTGCTGGACAGTTTTGATTTGCACATAAATTTCTTTTGTCATACAGTGGAACCTGTGCAATCCGACACCTGAGTTTTCCGACTTCTGTGACATCTGACAAAACTTTATGGTCCCAAAGTAGTTCTGTTAACATAAATAAAACTTGAGTATTCCGACATCCTGTACAATCCGACACATTTCTCTGATCCCATGTGTGTCGGATTAGACAGGTTCCACTGTATATATATAAATATTTGTGAAAAATGGTTTAAAAAGATGAAATTAATTAAGAAACTTTGCATAGGATGTGGGTATAAAATTATATTTAGAAAACAATTGGAAATTTTGAATACTGCTTCTGACTACATAATTGTTTGTTTCAGGGACTAAAGGCAATACATTCCCCACATACAGGTATTATTGATTACGGAGAGGTTACAAGGTCATATGGTAGGACTTTTGAAAAGGCAGGAGGTAAAGTTTACACCAACTTTGAAGTAGAATCTTTCGATATTACAAAAGAAAGTTCAGTAGATTCAAAGGATGGACTGTTGTATCCTGTGACTGTCAGGGGAAAGAACCAGGTAAAAATGCTTACATATTTTTCAATGTTAAGAACCTTAAAGAAAAATGTTATTTTTTAGAAACTGAAAGAAAAAGTCATTTAATTTTGTGTGTAAAGTGCAAAATAATGCAATATATATAGCTTATAAGTATTTATTTACAATTTGAACTTTCAAAAGATTTTTCTGTTAATTAACAAGTGGCCACCATCATCATATAATAATCAGATTTGCTCATACATTAATGATGTTTATGAGTTCAACTCGCATTCACCTTCATGGAGACGTGTATTCAATACACACTTATAGGATATACATGAAATATTAAAATGTAGATATATGTGTAGTTTTATACCATATTATGCTCGATTTGTTTTGTTATTGACTGTTTCAGATTCTACATTTTTGTAGATATTTTATAGTTTGGGAATCTTTATACCATACATCACTTATTTATATCTCCTCTCTTCTGGGGAGACATAGTGTTTTTGTCCTGTCCCTCTGTCCATCTAAGTTTCATAAAATTGTGTGTGCACAACTCCTACATTTTAAATGCCTGTTTATTACCATTTGAAGATTATCATATATATCATTTATATTATTATATCGTTTAATTATGTCTTCCCCTTTATATTTTAAATGGGAATTCCTAAAGATTTTGCAACATGGTTGGTTTAACACCACTTTCAATAATACTTCAGTTATATCATGGCCCAAATATGGATTTTTTTTTTTTTGATTTTTTTTTAACGCCACTTTCAACAATATTTCAGCTATATCATGGCGACCAGTTTTAATGATGGAGGAAGCCGGTTTACCCGGAGAGAACCACTGACCATGGGCAAGCAACTGGTAAACTTTATCACTTGCGGCTGCGAGTCGAGTGCACCCTTTTTTGTAATTTACAAAGCCGGGCGCGAACCCACACCGTATTGGTGATAGGCATGTATGAGTTGTTAGATCCAGCGACCTAACTCATTGAGCCACCCAGGCCCCTGCCGAAATATGGAGATTCACATATTGTTACAATATTTTGATTGAACCTTTTTAAGGAGTTATTGCCCTTTAGTTCATTACAAATCCTCTTACATTTTCAATTGGAATTACAAGGTATCTTTCTTAAAAAAAAAAAAAGGAAAGAATGTGGGAAAGGGAGACATTTGATTTGTTTTTGTTTCAAAAATAACTTTCCATTTGTTTTGTTCTTGGCCGTTTCAGACTCTACAATGTAAATATGCAGTAACATGTGGCGGTTTATACTCAGACAGACTGGCAGAATTATCAGGTTGTAACAAAGAACCACGAATTGTGCCATTCAGGGGAGATTATCTTCTGCTAAAACCTGAGAAACGGGATCTAGTAAATGGCAATATATACCCTGTAAGTACTATGCAACTTACATTCATAGTTCCAGGATATAAAAAGCTTAGAAACAAACAGAAATTTCATACTGTACAGTTGATTAAAAGTTCTGGTTTAAAGGGGAATTTGCGGTAGTGCCTACCGACAAAATTGAGGGCAGAGCTTATCATCAAAAATTCCCGTTGATATGAACAGCATATTTATGAAACTGTATGTCACATGACCAATGTGACCTAATTTTTGTAGTTTTTAGACTGATGAAGAATATTAATTTTTAATACGACTGAAAGTTTGGGAGGGAGGAACACTACTAACCATGCCTGTCAAATATTTTGCTCCAAAAGTAACTGTGAAACTGTATATCATTGATTTTTCCTCCTCGAGATAACTGGTGCCAAAATAATGAAGATATCTGAAGGTTTGCTCCGCCAACAGCAATTTATACCCACGGTCCCGGTTTAAGACAGGCACAAAAATGTGCAACCTTCCCAACCATTTTGTTATTAAAGAATAAATTTTGCCATGTCTCACTGTGACCGTCTTAACTATGTCTCCAACATCCAAACATATAAACAAAGAGTACAACACTTTAAGTACTCTAACAAACCACATGCCATCACGGAAATTAAAACATCAAGATGGAGAGTACAATAGATTAGTGTTCATGGCATCCTTACCATTACACCATTAAAATGATAACAAAAAATAGAAGATATTGTTTATTTATTTCAGGATTAAATGTGAATGAAACTCTAATTCTTGGAAATATAAATTAGTGAGTGAGTAAGTGATTATTGTATAATGACAAGTGAGCAATTATTCAGAACAAGATGAAATGATGGATGATAATGTTGATGATGTCTGCTTTGTACTAGACCAACAGGCTTAGATTAAGATTTATAGTGCTAGCTGACTGATAGAGGGTATACATGTCACACATTATCCTGATTCCGAGCTAACCATGTTTTGCTCTTACTCCTTATAGCTGTGTGCTTAGCAGAGAGGCAGCAAATAAAATACTAATTTTATAGTCTTTGGGTTGACCCAAACGGGGCCCGAATCAACGATTTACCACCACTTTCCATTACACCACCGATGCAGTCGAAATAAAAATGCAAACTTTATTCCTCAAACACCTGTACTGTTAAAGACCTTGAATTCAAGGATATGCATATTCAAAGTTAATTAAAGTCAGTTGGGTAAATGAATCATCATTTTGTAGAATTCATCAATTTTAATGCAGATTTTACATTTTACAACTTAAATTGTTGATTAAATCAACCACAAAAATCAATTGAATTTGATGCCGGATGGTTAAAGAATGATTTCACAATTTTGTTTTTATTTGTGTATAATTTGACTTTACAGGTTCCAGATCCTCGATTTCCATTTCTGGGAGTACACTACACACCAAGAATGAACGGAGATGTATGGCTTGGTCCAAATGCTGTTCTAGCTTTTAAAAGAGAAGGATACAATTTAACTGATTTTAATTTTAAAGATACAGTTGATGCCGTTAGCTTTAGGTTTGTACAACAATTTAATTTGTACAAACTAACTATTTTTAACTGCATTTTTATTTATATAATATTGGTAAAAGTTTATGCAAAAAAATTGAAGATAGTGATCTTGTTATAACAGGAATAATTCTTTTTTTTTCAAAACTAAAAAGAATGGTGTGTTTCTATGGTTGTGTCAAAGAAATATTTTCAAAATATTGAACATACAGTCAAACCTGTCTATAGCGACCAGTGAAGGGAGTTCTGAAAAAAAGGCGCATAAGACAGGGAGTCGTTGAATAGAAATTATGATATTTGCTCCCAAAGTCTCGAGAGATGAAAAACCTAGTTCGGGTATATAATCCGCATAAACTTTTAACCCATTCGTGTGGAGGACAAATGCATGAATAGAGCGTAAATTCTGGCAAGAAAAAGGTATAAAAATGAAATAAAAAATATGTTCAATTAATATCGTTAAATATTTCCGTCCTTTGTGGGTGAAATTAAAAAAAAAAGAATAATTATATCAAAAGATCGAGTTTTTTTGCTTTCTTTCAACATCTATTGTTATCTTAATTGTCATTGTAATTAGAATTAATCATTATGATTAGAAGAATGAAATTTCCTGACAAAACGTTTAAATTCAACTTCGATCACTCGCCGAATGCTATAAATAGCCTAATCACACAATCAGCGTGTGTTTACCTTGATCTGTTACCACACGTTAAACGAATGTTGACAGAAATATATGCTGGGAACCAGTACTTCATAATTCAATAATTTTCAAAATCACGATTATTTATTTATAAAACTGAAAGATTAAAATGGTATTTTCTATTGTAAAGCAATTTTAAATATTTAATATAAATAAGAAATAAACCCAAATAAACCAAAGCAATAATGAATCATCACGTGAACAACTTACCTGTAAAAAAAATGGCGGTCTTACACAATAACGCTAATCGTGACTTCATTTAATACAAACAATCTATTATTATGAACTAGTAACAGATATGAACTTTGGGAGTGAGATGTTGTCAGTAGATCATGCAGATATCAGCAATTATGAAAGTCGGTTAACACAGAATTTACCTTTCAAACAGCGGAAAAAAGACAGTCGTTAGTCGCATAAGGAGGTCGTTGAATACAGTTAAAGTATATAGTAAAATTCGTTGGGAGGAATGAAAACGGTCGGATAAGACAGGAAGTCGCTGAATACATGGGGTCGTTAAGACAGGAAGTTGCTGAATACAGGGGGTCGTTAAGACAGGAAGTCGCTGAATACAGGGATTCGTTAAGACAGGAAGTCGCTGAATACAGGGGGTCATTAAGACAGGAAGTCACTGAATACAGGGGGTCATTAAGACAGGAAGTCACTGAATACAGAGGGTCATTAAGACAGGAAGTCGCTGAATACAGGGGGTCATTAAGACAGCAAGTCGCTGAATACAGGGGGTCGTTAAGACAGGAAGTCGCTGAATACAGCGGGTCATTAAGACAGGTTTGACTGTATTTATGTAGATGCCCAAGAACCACAAATGGTAATTTAAAACATAAAAAGGAGTCTTTCGGTTTCTATTGATGGTCAGTCTATAATAAAGATCAAAGTTTTATGATGTAAATGTTTATTTCAGAGGTCTTAGGAAGCTTGCATGGAGAAATCTTGGTTTTGGGATCAAGGAGATGTATCGTGGATTTAACATCAGTGCTACAGTGAAACAATTACAAAGATATGTACCAACTCTCTCCAGGAGTGATGTTACCAGGTATACCGTAATTAACTTAGGAGACATAATGATTTTTTCCTGTCCAACTGTCACAAAAGTTTGCACATTTTAAATGATAATTCTTAAAACTTTTCATACTTGCTTATTACCATATTATGAAGATTCTCGTATTGTTACAACAGTATGATCAGACTATTTTAGAAGGAGTTATTGCCCTTTTTTATTGAGAATATATTATCATGAAGTTTGTAGATATTGCACTTACAACTCATCATACATTTTGAATAGGAATTCCTCAAAATTTGTCATATCTGCTTATTACCATATGAAGTTTTTAAAGGAGTTATTGCCATTTCTGACTTAAAATATTTCAGTTTTCATTCCAGAATTTGACATGAAGGGGTCATGGGCCCCTTTGGCTTAAAATCAGGGGGTCATTTTGAAAAAATGGTGGGTCATTTCTAGCAGTCCAGCTTAAAATGAAGAACAGCAATTGTTACTTGTATTTATAATTTCATGTGATCGTTGTCTCATGATGTTCATCCAGTGTAAGCTTAATCTGCATATTTATATACATTTTTGACTTTGACTAATCATGCTTGTTTACTATTAATGACATTAACTTTTATACTTTTGTATTGCATGTATCTATGCAAATGTATATTAAAGAAGAAATTGTTTGTTCCTTCAGTAAGGAAATTCTGCTTTTTCGCTTTTATGCAGACATTACATTTCATTACATTTTATTAGAGTTATAAATAAGCCACGGAAAGTCTCTCGTCCATTTGTCCTGAAATTTTCTACTTTTCATTTCAGTTTGGGTTGGTTCCTCCCGATTCCCAACTTTCGAATCGTCCGGCAGTGGATTTTCATTGAGTGTCCCACTATCAGCTTCATTAACACCGGCTTCACCATCGTTTTTGTGCCGTTTAAAAAAGAAGTTAAGCAATGACTTTTGCTTTCGTTTCTCGGCCATGTTTATCACTAATAACATTTAAACCGATAACGGGAACGGCTCTGATTAAAATCCGGTCACGCTCGATTTACGTTTTATAAACATTCCGGTCGACGGATTTTCAGCGTGCCCGACAGGTGCACTTGTCACGTTTTTTATGCGTCCTGACATAAAAAAATAGCTCCCATGGCGCAAGGGCTCGACCTGGAATGAACACTGTATTTCATTGAAAGGAAATTGGAGGAGGGGAGAAAACATTCATTTTGTGTATAAAAAATACATAATAGACAGGTGTATGTGTTATAAAGGTTAAATGAACAAAGATTTTCTACATTGAGACTTTATTTTAAAATTTGGTTTATAAAGGATTCTGTTTTATTCAGGGTTCGGTTTAGACAGGTTCATTGTATTATTACTTAATGAAGTAGCCACTAATTATTTAATTACTTTTTTTAAACTAATGTACCTTTACTGAAATACTGCTCACTGGGATGTTAAACAATGATTAATCAATCAAAAACTGATGGTTACATTAAGATCATCCGTCTTAGATTTTGTAAATACTAAAATGTGTTTTGTTTTGTAGAGGACCCTCTGGAGTGAGAGCTCAAGCTTTAGACAGAGAGGGACAGTTAGTTGATGACTTTGTGTTTGACACTGGTGATGGAGACCTGGGAAGTAGGATTTTACATGTGAGGAATGCTCCCTCGCCAGCAGCGACGTCATCACTGTCTATAGCTAACATGGTTACAGACAAAGTAGAAACGACATTTCATTTATAATTCATGTACACTGTTACTGTAGGTTCCTCTTAATTGCATATGCAAAAAGAAAGAAATTATTAACTTAACTTGATTATGTAATTATGAGAATATAAAAGATAATATGGTATGCAATTAAGTGGACTCCACTGTAATTTGTTAAAGACTTTTTGAATAAATATTTATGAATTATTCCATTACACTTTTTAATGGGATATTTTAATGTAGTGCAATAAGCAGGGATATTTTTTTTATTGGTAGAAATCTGTGATAATTAAAATATGATTTATAATATGCATGTAATTGTGGGGGTATATTCAGTTCTATGAAAGAGGGAGAGTTGATTACTAATATGAAGTTATTAATTTTTACCAAATTCACAAACAATGTAGATATTAATTGGTGCTCATGTTTTAGGGGAATGTCTAGTATGGGTAGTTAGTACATAAAGAAATCCTGTAGCAACTCTGTACAAGCAAATGTCCTTGTCTTGAGTATTGCTAAACTACTGCTTGTTTGATATTAAACAATCATCATTCTATCAATCAATCAATTTTATTTTCATGATGAAAAAAGTGTATGTCAGTTCCAATTTATCATGGGAGCTAATAAATATACTTTTCTAAATAGTACATTTGTCTATAATAAGCAGTTCCATTGAGTTACTCATTGAACCATAGTAACTCCGCCATATTTATTTGAGGGGGGTATGGTATTTAGCGCCACTATCAAGAATATTTCAGTTTTATTATGATGGTAAGTTTTATTGGTGGAGGAAACCGAAGTACCTTGAGAAAACCACCGACCTGAAGAAAGTCACTGACAATCTTTATCACATAGTGTTATATCGAGTGCACATCGGCATGAGCAGGTTTTGAACTCACAACATTAGTGGTGATAGGCATTGATGGCATAGGTAGTTGTAAATCCAACTGCCATAAGATCACAACCACAACGGCTCCACAAATATTTAGGAGATGCAAAAATATGCAATTATGAGAAATAAATGTCAGAGATATAAACGTTTGTTGAATATGTGAAATGATACCATTTTATATTTTTCTATATATTATATATTTTTATAATTGTCTTGTTTTAATGTAAATTTATGATATATTTTTATAACAATCATAAGGTTAGCAAGATTTGTAAAATGTTTATACAGAATAATTTTGAAAAAGAAAGCCAAAAAAAATCAAAAGTCCAAATGGTTGTGAGAATCAAGAGTCAAATAGTTTTTTCATCACTTTTATGGATATTTAAGTTGCATAGACTTTATTGATATTTTGGCAAGCTTATCTTCTTTTGTTGAATTATATAAATGTTATATAGCTTCTGGAATTATCACCTAAAAATAAGATGTATTCTTTTAATGTAAAAAAAGAGGTTTATTGTGGTGGAAAATCAGTTAAATTTGTGTCTGCTTTAATAATGTTTTATATATATATATATACAGTTAAAGTTATTAAGGTATTATGTCACAAGAGCATGTTTAATGCAATGCTTTTTTTTATCGCATTTTTAAAAAGAAGATCAGCGTTCCATTTAGAACAACAATTAAAGTCCTGGACTGTGTTGCACAAAGCTTAATTAAATTTAAGTGTCAATTAAAACTTTATTGACACTTAAGTTTGCTTGAAATGCAGAGTTGGTGAAAATCGTTGAACCCATCAGTCCTGACCGACAATTGCGTTTGGGCCGACCCAGTAGTAAATTGTACCAGTCCTAATGTCTGACACGAACATTTCAGTCTAAGGTCCGACAGACAGAATGATATTGTCAGTCTTCAAGATCAAAAAACCAGATCGAAACACCCCGTTTATCATTTCTTTACTCTCTTTTACTTTGCACTGGTTTTCGGCACACTTGTTAGCTAATATCGTATCATTTAAAACCAGTCAAGATAATTCTCGGGTATTTCCATTCATGGTAAGACAATTCTAGATTTCAAAACTGTTCCGAATGGTAACAACATAAAATATGACCGCGCTTTCAACAATTACATTTTCAATCGAAAATGCCGCTAATCCACATGTACCGTACACAAGTTAACTCACTATCTTCTTTCTTTAATTATCGAATCCTTTTTTAACTCACCTGACCCAAAGGGTCATGTGAGCTTTTGTCATCACTTTGCGTCCGTCGTCGTCGTCGTCATCCACGTCTGTAAACTTTTCATACTTTCTTCTTCTTCTTTGAAACCACTGAACTGATTTGGACCAAATTTGGCAGAAATGTTCATTGGGAGGTCCTCTACTAAATTTGTTATTTTGGTGCAGATCGGAAATCCAACATGGCCACCAGGGCCAATAATGTGTTCTGATTGGTTGAAACTTTGAAAATCTTCTTGTCAGAAACTACTCAGCCAATGGAATTGTAACATTATAGAAATGATGACTGGATGATCCTCTACTAAATTTGTTATTTTTGTGCCGATCGCATATCCAAGATGGCCGCCATGACTCGACTTAGTTTTAACATAGAACCCTATGGGAAAAATGTTTAAAAAAATTTTCCTCTGAAAGCAGTAAGTCAATTTAAAGCAAACATGACATGAATGGTCCTTAGGTGGTCAACTTTCAAAATAATGTCATGTGACCCCGACCTCCATCCAAGATGGCCACCATCAGCGAACATAGTTTTAACATAGGACCCTATGGAAAAAATGTTTAAAAATTGTTTCCTCTGAAACCAGTAAGTCAATTTAAAGCAAACGTGGCATGAATGGTCCTTAGGTGGTCAACTTTCAAAATAATGTCATGTGACCCCGACCTCCATCCAAGATGGCCACCATCAGCGAAC
>MJUT01049990.1:29061-52232 GCA_002080005.1 Gigantidas platifrons | reverse complement strand
TCGGACACAATTCTGAAAGAGGACCATCTGAAGACCATTCCACCATAGTTTCGGCCCAATTGGCCCAGCAGTTTCAGAGAAGATAATTTTTAAGTTATTTTTTGCTGAATTTTCTATTTTTAATAACGGCAGCCATCTTGGTTGGTCACCGAGGTCGTCGGACAGAATTCTGAAAGGGGATGACCTAAAGACCATTCCACCATAGTTTGGGCCCAATTGGCCAGGCAGTTTCAGAGGAGATAATTTTTAAGTGATTTTTTGCCAAATTTTCAATTTTTAGTAACAGTGGCCATCTTGGTTGGTAGCCGGGGTCGTCGGACACAATTCTGAAAGAGGACCATCTGAAAACCATTCCACCATAGTTTCGTCCCAATTGGCCCAGCAGTTTCAGAGAAGATAATTTTTAAGTGATTTTTTTCCGAATTTCCTATTTTTAGTAACGGTGGCCATCTTGGTTGGCGGCCAGGGTCGTCGGACACAATTCTGAAAGATGACCATCTAAAGACCATTCCACCATAGTTTGCGCCCAACTGGCCCAGTAGTTTCAGAGGAGATAATTTTTAAGTGATTTTTTGCTGAATTTTCTATTTTTAGTAATGGCAGCCATCTTGGTAGGCTTATAAGATTGTCGGACACAATTCTGAAAGGGGACCACCCAAGGGCCATTCCACGAAAGTTTGGTTCAAATTGGCCCAGTGGTTTTAGAGGTGTTGATTAAAATGTAAAAAGCTAACGACAGACATACGACGGACGCCCAGTGATAGCCAGGTGAGCTAACAAGTAAAGGTTGATATCTCTAGATCATTCCCGGCTGCTTCAAACTAGCAATGCTGTAGACAATGATCGTCTAGTATGTGATACTGTTGTAGCATCTTTAGCGTAGAAAATTATTAATTAGGTGCTACCAATATATTTCAATTAATTTGGCAAAATGGTTTTAGAGAAGATTTTTTTTTTAAATTAGCCAATCAAAAACAAGAACTGGACATGGTGGCCATATTAGTTGTATGATCAGCAAGACATATGGAAATTTTGTACAGGATCTCCCATACATCATTCCTAAAAAAAAGTAACAATTCATTGTGCCTCCTAGTTTCAGAGGAAAAGATTTTTTAAATTGCAGCCAATCAGAAACAAGAACTATCCATGACTACCATGTTTTTGTCCAATTGAATGAAATGAACAAATCTTAGAGAGGACATTCCATAGATACTTCCTGTAAAATGTTGCTTTATTTGGCAAAATGGTTTCAGAGGAGAATGTTTTTAGAAATTGACCAACCAGAAACAAGAATTGCATATATATAATGGCCATGATTGTTAACGAATCGAGACGAAATGAGCAATCTTTATAGAGGACCTTTCATAGATCTATGCTTCCTATCAAGTTTTTGTTCATTTCGCTAAGCGGTTTCAGAGGAGAAGATTAAAATGTGAAAAAGTAACGGACAACAAGTGATGACAAAAGCTCACATTGCCTATATATACTAATACATGTGAGTGATTACTGTTTAGTGCCAAATGAGCAATTTTTCAGCTATTTCATGACAAGAACAAGTTAAATTTAGATGAAATGATAACCGCTTTTTCTCCCATTATGACGTCATTTTAATCCCGCTGTTGAAAAAATCTGTAATCCTCTAGAGGATTAAAATGTCTCGTGCCTTTCCCCGCATTTGACTCGTTTGACGGCTTTTGAAATAAAGTTCGTGTTAAATAATGGGAGAAACAAATTCTCGTTCAGTTGTCCATGTGGGTTACGATATTTCTCCACTCTCGAGAGTTAAATTAAAAATTTTAATCGTCCTGAATATAGCTGAAAAATTGCTCGCTGGACGTTAAACACCAATCAATCAATCAATTAAAAATTTTAACCACTCGCCTCACGGCTCGTTAAAATTTTTAATTTAACTCTCTTGAGTGGAGAAATATCGTAACCCACGGGCAACTGAAGGAGAATCTATATATATTAGAAAAACACTCATATTTGGATTTCTCTAGTTCTGGCTCACTGAAACATCACTCCGCGGGTAGACATGTCGCTCTTCTGGGACACATTATCCTGATTCCAAGCCAATCAGTATTCGATCTTACTCCTGTGTTCTTAGCGGAGAAGTAGCAAATACCAATTTTGTATTCTTTGAATTGACACAACCGGAACTTGCAATATACCATGCTTGAGATGAGTACATTAACTTTTACCCCCCAGATTTGTTCTAATACATGTTATTTTAGGGGCCCAGGCGGCTCAATGAGTTAGGTCGTTGGATCTAACAACTCATACAAGTCTATCACCAATACGGCGTGGGTTTGCACCCGGCTTTGTAAATTACAAAAAGGGTGCACTCGACTCGCAGCCGCAAGTGATAAAGTTTACCAGCTGCTTGCCCATGGTCGGTGGTTCTCTCCGGGTACTCCGGCTTCCTCCATCCCTAAAACTGGTCACCATGACATAGCTGAAATATTGTTGAAAGTGGCATTAAAACACTAAAAATCAATCAAATCAATCAACATGTTATTTTATTTGTTCTGAATTGATATCATAAGAATGTCTTTATTTTTATTTATTTACTACCTAAATATCTTATTGGAAATTTTGCAATACTTCCTCTTCTGGAATGGGATGTCCCAAAGCAGAAATACAGTTTGGGGTACCATGATTCAAAATCGAGACTTATTTCCGTTTGGGACATGACAGAGTTTTGACCATTAACTAATGGTATTCCTTCACAATTGTAAGTTCTATCTTTAATTTTTTTTTTTTATGTCAATGCAGCTTCAGATAAGATATACATAACTTATATCATAGCCATTCCCAGGCTTACTAACACAGCATCATATTAATTGATACTAAATCATCTTGACAGCAAAATTAATACCAGTAGTGATGATATTCAGCACTTTGAACATAGAAAGTAAACAAAATTGGGACTAAAAACAACATACAGACAATACTGATTCATCTGTAAAATAATAATCTGTAGCCTGTATAAAATCACCATACATATTTACAACAATATATATTTATCACAGAGAGGCTGTTGTTGGCCATGTGATACTATACAATTATAGTCTTTTGTTGAGGTCAATAGGAGTTTTTATGGAACTTAAAATCGATATTCACCTAAGCCTTTAGGCTGAGGTGACTATTGATTTCTAAGGTCCATAAAAACTCATATTGACCGATACAAAAGAATGTAATTGTTTTATTACATTAAAATGAAAAGTGAAAGTGAAACCAAGTCAATATGAAATTAATCACTTTATTATGACATCATACATAATGCAATGGAAAGTGAAAGTGAATCAAATTTTACGGAATGTCAGGTGACAGCATGATAGCCAATAAAACAGAGCTTTCAATATGTTTCAAGTCTACCAGTACTTCACTATTTACAAGCAGTACGTTTTATTAAAATTTGAACAATTTTCATGAATATCTTATACAACACTCTTTAAAATCAGGAGGTACCAAAATACCATTTTAGGCAGGTAAAAGTACCTGGTACAACCCTTTATTGAAAGGCATGATAAAATTGTTTAAATAAAATCATTATGAAATAATATCAATTATAAACAGATAACTATATTTAAAATGACCTAATGAGTTACATCTAAACACCAAAAAATATAGCCTAACCAGTTTACCTAACTGTTTGCTAAGTAGAAACAACATTTATACAATTACTTTTAGCCATCCAAATACTGCAGAACAATGAAAGTTCTACTCATCTGAATTATATACATTAGTTGACATGCAAATAGAGTGACAGAAATTAGTTGTATAAGAAATGTCTACTTATAACATCGTAATTTTATTTTTGACTATGGTAGAGCTACACACATTTTAGATTAAATAAAAGTTTATTTTTAAAAACACAATCACATACATGTACTTGTAATTTCAGAAAAATTCCAAAACTTTTTCATTTATTTTCAGAATACAAAAATTAAACAAATAATCACGGAGACTGCAACCTAAATTTTATAATTTGTGCTTAATCTTTGTCTTGTTTATGACAAATAAATATGTTTAAACTGACAATTGTTTAATCATACAGAAGAAAATCATGGCTCTTACAGCTAATTAATTCTAACAGACTTCAGAGTAGTTAGTCAAACAATCACCCTTAACAATAATTTTTTTTTAATTCATGCTTTTTAAAACTTTATTATACAAAATGTACAGTAATTTGCATATTATCAATTTACTTTTGGGATTTTAAATTTTGCTTAACAAGAAATGTATTTAAGAGGTAAAATTATAACACTTGATTATACAATACCTATAGGAATGTATTGTCACTTGACTAGCCTTTCAACGGTTACACACGACTAAATACAATGTATGTAAAAATATGAGTTATTCCTATATCAATTACAATAAAGAGTTGGATTGGGTTTATGGTGTTTAATGCCACTTTCAACAATATTAGAGTTATATTTTGGCAGTCAGTTTTATTGGTGGAGGAAACCGGAGTACCAGGAGAAAACCACTGACCTGTTGCAAGGCACTGACAAACTTTATCACATAATGTTGTATCGAGTACATCTTGCAATGAATGGGGTTCAAACTCACAACTTTAATGGTGATAGGCACTGATTGCACATGTAGTTGAAAATCCAACTACCATATGATCATGACCATGACAGCCCCAATTACAATAAAGATTGAAATACAAAACTGGAATGGCAGAGGTGAGCAGTACCAATGTTCCTATTGCCTGACCAATCTAAAAAAATTGGGCAATAGGTGCATGTATGCTGGAGGATGTACAGTCTTAGTTTAGAAAACAAATTGGTTTAGGAACAGTATATTTTTTTTTTCAAATACAAAAAATGTATGTACATGTACAATCAACTCCCATATTATTTCATAATCTAAACAAATAAATAAAGATAGAATGTTCAATGTGCAGCATTTTAAATCTTTTGAAAAAAAAAGTATATGGGATTTCAAAATGGATGACTTATGATATTTGTTTTTAATACAATGTTAGATGATCACACAATACCAAATAAAAATGCTTGGAATTTTATTTATACAATTGAAATTATGGTTTAGAGATTACCAGTATATGGAATGTATGGTTCTATATGATTACTAAAGAATAAATGCTAAAGAATTTTTGATAACAAAATATCTATTTCTTAATATCAAGTAATCAATTTATTTTTATATCAAGAAATTAATTTTCCTTCAAAAGAGATTTTCTAATTATATCAGAAAATCTATTTCTTGATGTCAGAAGATCATCATTATATTTTTTTAATTAATTTCTTGATATCAAAATATTTTTTCATTTCAAAAAAGAAATTATTTTTTATTTTTATATCAAATATCTTTTGATATTTAAAAAAAAGAAGAAGGAATAAATAGTAAAATGGTGCCACAGACAAAATTCTTACTTCTAACATGGTTTTATAACAAACTGAATCAGAGGATGTTAAGGACAATTTAATAACATATCCAGTACTATTCTCATTTATGTTAGAAATCTTCCCACCAAACAGATCATCTTTGTATCATAAAAAATTGGCAAAAGTACTATTAAAAATGGAATATATTTAGCTATTTGTAAGAGTTTAAATACAATGTACCAGCAAATTATATCGGTAAAATATATATACAATATTAGTGTATTGTAGAAGAATATGGAAAATATTTGTATGAGGCTAAGGGCTATTCCATTTAAATTTCCCACCAGGGGGTGGAACGCCCATGAATTTTAAGGGTACCACCAACAGAATTATTTTTTTTTACCCCCCACCAAAAATTTAGCAATTTTTTTCACCCCAGTACCAAGAGAAAAAAAAAGATAAACATAAAATGTATGAATAAAGATAACAGGAATTTCCAAAAAAAATCGAAGACCAGGAATGGCAACTAAAGGGTGCAACTTTGGGCACCACATGTCTGTCTGATTACTTTCATATTTAAGCAATGCAACTAAAGGCTCCAAGGAGCCTGTGTCATTCATCTTATGCCATTTTTGCCATGAATGGAGACAGGATATATATAATTAATAATATGCATTTCCTCATGCTTATTTGTGTAATTATGCTATGCTTTATTGTCTTATGTATAATATTAAACACAGAATGTAGTATATTTGTATTTTTTATCTTTCATATCCATATAATGCTTCACATGTTGCCATGAATATTGTATTTTCATAGAATTAATACTAAACACCCATTCCAGCATAAATGATACATATTTGATAAAAATGTGTCGCCAAGAAAACGGTCGGAAATTCGCTATGCTGAAAGATATCAGTCGGGATTAAAAATGTTATATATAAAGTGTTTAAATGTCGGTGTTTTGAAGACAAAAAATGTGACTTAATTTAGTCATGGGTGCGAGATGCAGGACTTTAATATTTATGTATCGTCATTTTTCCCAGTGTCTCTTTGCGGTGTCGGATATTTTCGATAGCTGAAATGAACATAAAACGCCCTTATGAAATATTCTTTTAGTCCCCATTTTCAATGGACGCCTTTAATGAAAAAGGAAAGATAATTTGCAAACTCTATTATTTCATATAAATGAATATCATGTCTTAATTTGTATGTCGCCGAAAACGCATTAATGTACGTAACATTAATTAATTTGGCCACAAAGTGAAGTAATTAAGCACATATGAACGTTATTATGTTGGTTCTGTACAATTTTATATATATATCTTAACATAACGAATGATAATTTGTGTTTTGTGTTTGTCAATAGCTTGTAATGAAGAATGTATGCTGAAATTTAACGTGTCGCATTTAAGAGATTAAGGGCCGTAACACAATTTACGAGTCCTGAAACACTTATAACGCTAGGGTTTTGTTTTCAAAATTTAGCTCTTACACCAAAAGGAAGTAAAAATTATTTTATTGTTGTTCCAACATTTATGTCATGTCTTAATTTTGTATGTCGCCGAAAACGCATTAATGTACGCAACATTAATTAATTTGGCCACAAAGTGAAGTAATTAAGCACATATGAACGTTATTATGTTGGTTCTGTACAATGTTACACAGAGCAAAATGGTTGAAAACGCTTTAATATTTAATGTACATAACGACTAATGTACATAACGGAAAACAAGATCCCTACTTTGTTGCGACGGTTTATGACAAATATTGGTATGTTGGGAGAGTCACAGATGTTGAAGAAAATGAAGTAATGATAAATTTCATGTGTAGAGCGGACAAATATGAAGATGCTTTTAAATGGCCTGCCACGAAGGACGAGATATGGGTTGACCAAACGCAAATTTTAACAATATTAGATGAACCGGTTCTTCGTGGAAAAACAAAGAGATGTTTCAAAATACCAACTGAAGTGTTTAATCATATCGAAAAGGAATTTGCTTCAGTTAAAGATAAAGTTTAGTACATCAAAACGCTATATATCTGTTTACATGTGTGCCAGTAATGTCCGTAACGGAAGATCATAATGTCCATAACTGCTTATTATTAGCAAATATTGGATACAATGTTTAAACTTTTTAGTTTAAAAGTATATTGATAAAAGGACTGTAATAAGTCTATATTTACCATTAACCCAGTGAGTGAAAAACTTCCACCTTAAACTCAATTTATTTGAAAACTTCCGCTAAATCTAATCCAAAAATATGTCGAAAACATCAGACACTTTAAATAGTTGAACTTAAGTTTTTTTTTAATCTTTTTTTTTTCAATTTTTTAACAGTTTGACTTGTTTATTAAATGCTTTGTTGCAGTTATTTATCTTACTTTGGAATTTTTTTAATGTCCATAACGATTGTGTTTCCGGAAATTAATAATTTTCTGTAAAAACATGTACACAACAGGTCAAAAGAGCTTTTAATTGCTACATATGTGATAACTACAGGAATATAAGATTTTGCACATTAAATATTATCATCTAAAAATGTGTTAGCTGTTTCAAAACACCGTACAATTAAATATGTCGAAAACAGGACGTTGGGCCAGTTTAATTCCATATATTTTAGAAAAACAAACAATCAGTTAACCGATTTCTGATTTTTTTCTCCAGCACAGGTGTTGTTGGTATGTACTTAAATATTAGGACAAAACAATCTTCAAATACACGTTCTGAATATTTGTGGATTTATATACAACCAATAATGTCCGTAACGACATCAGCCATACTATTAACAAAATGTTGATTTTCAGAAAATTTATAAGAACAACGTGCATGAAAGTTTACAATCACAAACCTTACATATATATGAATTTGTGAAAGTCAAAAGTTATGCCCAAATCAAATTGTCATTTTTCGTTGGTATCGGAATTTTAATTGTATCATTTTTGGTGGAATGACTGTAAAGCACATTTAATATGACACTGTAGTTTCTATGTATGCACCTTTTAGTTCTCAGTCACTCCCTGCTTTTAGTGTAGTGTTTATATATTTTGTAATAACAAAATCTTACTATTTGGGTTAAAATTGGTAGCAAACCACCCCTTTCTTTCATTCACCTGTTCACGCCGTTAACTACTCTCGTTATCACGAAAACCATGTTTACAAATGAAACAGAAGTTGAAATGATAATGCAAGAATACGTTCACATCGGGAGCGTTCACGATAAAACTCCGGGAACGATTTATGTAAAAAAAAATAAAAAATTGGGGCAACCCGATTTTTGAGGGGTGGGCAGGGATGATAATCTATTAAATAATTTTAATTGGCCTTAAATAGTGTTCTGGTAATCCACTTTTACGAGACTACCTAAAACCTCAGATTCATTCTCAGTATTTCAGGATAGTGTAGTCAAATGTCTGCATATATAATACTCAAATTTACTTGAGCCATATGGAATATTCCCAACTTTCTTGATTGTAGGTAAGATCTTTATTGCAGATCTGTGTATGTCAGGTCCCCATTTTGTGAGTAAATTTTCATTTTATTGAAGCCGTTTGTTTTTTTTCCCGGTTTTTAGTACTTGTATTTTGTCTAGAACAATCACATTGGCTTGTTACACTTTATCAGGGTATACTACCCACGTTAACCCAGAAATGGTGGTTTACGTGGATAGTATACCCGGAAAAATTGGGAAACAAACATAAAACCACGTGCGTCAAACAGTCAAACCATGCACCGTTTTTTCAATTCATTTTATATTATTATTCTACCATTTAGGTGCATATTTGGTCTCTGTTATAAAATCACTGTACCTAAAAACATCTGTGTATATTGTTGAAGGCCATTTGCCTTCAACAACCCACACACATGATTCACATCCAGTGTTCTAGCTAGGATTTCAAAAGGGCAGGGTGCTACTTCTGAAAAGGGCACTTTTATGCATAAACATTGGCTGAAAAAGGGCACTTTAATGCACAGAGCTTCTATAGCTCCAATTGTTATCAAAGCCCACTTTATGACCACTATTATGTCTTTTTCTAGGAATGTCAGAATCAATTAATTTTCTATTTAATGGGTTAATCTGTGGTTCATTTACTTCATTTTGGTTTCTACAATAAATAAATATTGTTGTCTCCGAAAATGGAAACACCAACCCAAAGTAGAACAAAATTTGATATAATTGATCTTATGCAAATTACAGATCAATATATAACAGTATTGTCTATATTTTATACCAGTAATGTAATGTTTTTCATAATATCTGTATATTAATGAATGTCTATTTACGCATGTGTGTTATTACTACAGGTAATGTATAAAACTGGTTATTGCTAAATATTGTCTTTGTTTCAGTTTAAGTAGACAGGTTTTTATTTCAGATTAAACTTAAGTAGTTTTATTGTGTTTGATAATAAAATATTGCAAATGGCATATTTAGATTTTGTTAATTTTGGTTTGTTTCAAGTACAAATGTATAACAAAGGGAAATAACTCATTTTTTATATCAACTTTAGAAGTCGAAAAATACGATGTCAAACTTTTGTTTTCCTTTGCCACTTTCTTTCAAACGTCTTTCCTGGGAAGGCATTGTGAATGTTATGAATTTCAAAGTTCAAATTTTTATAATTACCGTGAAATCTAATAAAAAAATCGATCGATATACGTAAAAATCTACCGTGTTCTGTACTGAAAAAATTGGTAACGCACAGCAAAATTATGATTCAGAACATGTCTAGGTAAAAAAAAATGCTCTTTGATTACACCCCCTACCAACAGAAATCGAGTTTTGGTTACCCCCAACCAATAATTTTACATTCATATTTTTCCTACCACCAATAGAAAAATAAATCAATGGCGTTCCGCCCCCTGGTGGGAAATTTAAATGGAATAGCCCTAAGGAACTGGGAGGAAAATGCGAGGCTTTAGCCAAGCATTTTCCCCTAGTTCCGTGCCAAATACAAATATGTTCTATATTCTTCTACAATACACTAATATTGTTTTTATCCTGCAATTTAGGAGTTAGGTAGTGTTTTTTTTTAATTTAGAAAAATAAATATTCCTCAAACCTTTCGTGGGCCCCAAAGTAAGTTGTGTGGCATGTCTTGAAGCTGTATTTGTATATTATACATGTACAAAATACAGCACACCTGTATTCGACACATGTTATTTGCTTACTAGAGTGCTCATTGCAGGATAAATATTGGTATTGTGCCAGTGTGGTGTCAGAATAAAAAATTATCAAAATGTGCAAAGCTAAGATTGGAAAACTGATAAACACCATATAAGGGCAACAACTCATTTGGTTGTTGTTCTGTTCATCAAAATATTACAATATTTTCATACATCATGTATTCCTAATAGCACCTGGTTGTATTATCTAAATAATTCAGAACAGTTCCTCTTAATACACAATTAACTAACTCTTCCACTAAATCTATTAATCAACATGACTATTAATACCAGTAGTGTTCAAATGGATCATCAAATGCTTCATAGTCATCGTAATAATCTACCCAATGATCTGACATGTAATCATCATCGTTGGAGTAATCAGTGTACCCGTCATCATCATCAGGAGGGTATTCAACGTTGTACAAAGCCTGACTGCGCCGGGAATGATACAGACAATGTGGGCATTTTATGTGACATCGTACATCAGATACAGGAAATTTAGCAATGCACACTGCACTCTGCATCAATGCTTGTGGCATGTCATCAAGTTTAGTCCACATCCTGGTCCTATAGGTGTATTTGTATGCAGATTCCAAAGGCTTCTTTGTTGATGGGTCTTTTCCACCAAACACATAAAAATTGGTACCATCAGAAATATTAGCAAAATCTGTCCTAGAGGGATCTTCTGGAGGATGAGGGAGTATTAAATCTGATACTGGCTTCCACCTTCTTTCATTTAAAAAGAATTTTCTACCATGAAATTTTCCCATTCTACACACAGTGAGATCGTTCCCCAATAAAAACATATGAGAATCAAATATAGAGCCTTTTGAATGCTCCATCCTTCTTTGATTTCGGACATCATACATGACAAATTTGGCAAAATGACGACTTTTCTTGACTTTTATACCATGTTTCCATGCCAACACGCAAATGCAGGAATTATTCAAAACATGTACATTAATTTGAGTTGAAGGATTACTATGGAACAGTTGACATTTGACTTCACTTTCTGTTCCATCCTCCTTGACTTCCAGCAGTACAGCCTGCTGACTGGTAATAACAGCATATAATTTCCCATTACATGCTACAATTTTTTGAAGTGAGGCATTCATGTTAGCCTCTGGAACACTTATTTTGAAACTTGTCCAACTTTTGTCACTAATTCTAAATTTGTAAATGTAAAACATTGAACTATCGTGCGTATGTTCTGTATCAAACACATACAAGTATCCTGATGTATCGTAAGTCAACAAAGGCCTTCTCATCTGGTGAGGTAACGGAGCGATTTCTGTCCAGCGTTGGTCCTGTATCACATATCCATATATGTTACTAACAGCTATTGAGTTTATTATTGACGAAAAATGATGAAAGAAATTGTTGACATACAAACTATGGCTGCAACCCCCAGCTACTAGTATAACATCACGTTCACCAGAATCTTGGAATGATAATCCAGAAGTGAGCTTTGCTCGAAGAATGTGAGCCTTACAGTCTTCAGACTTACTAACGAGTTCGTTTTTCTCTAAAACTGTTTCTATGACCTGTTTCGACATTTGCAGCAAGTCCAAAGCACAAAACAATTCATTAAAATACTGTATTCTTTCTTCTAGATCATGACTGACCCATCTAAGAAGAAAGTTGAAGAATTCTTCTTGTGGTAAGTAAGATAAGGTCGGATCTGTTATAAATGCTAAAACAGAATCGTGTGTTAGAGTAAGTATATCATTCTTCTTCATCACATCAGGTAAATGTCCCCGGAGAAAGTCGTACGTTTTGTTATAAATGTCAAGGTCATACTGACTACATAGTAGACATATCTGAACACAATTATCAACAGTCACTTCTACGGAAAAGAGGTAGTCACGACAAGCTTGTTTTAAATCATTAATCTGAAAATATTCTGCTACTTCTAGAAGGTCCTTGACATTCTCGTATGATATTTCTACAATACCAACATAGAGGAAGGATATAGCTGATCTGATGGCTGCTAACTTACCAATATGTAATGTTACTTTACCTAAAAAGTAAAATGTAGAGAATTAACTTATTTATAATTTAAAAATCGCCAAATAAACTTTCATACTGCAGCATGATAGTAATTACGTGTACTAATAATTAATTTGTACTGGTTAATAACAATCAAACTTGTTTGTTTTATAACAGGACTGGATATACATAGATGTAAACAAGTGAGTAAAGCTGTCAGTGGACAGAAAACAAGAACAAGATTTATACTCTTCCATAGTGAAATACATATTCTTATAATGATCAATCAATTAATTTAAAGTATTCCCTTCAGACAAGCAGTTTACAAAAAAAAAATCAATATTAATAAAATAATATTATACAATTATAAAAAATTTAAGATTTCAAATGATATTATATATTGTATTCTTTTTTTTCAACCTTCCTGGCCAAATGGTCCAAAAGTTCAGGTATTATTCTGATGCCGACAGAGGAGACAGAAAGTATTTAACGTTAAAAGTGAGAGATTGCATACAATTTGTATGTCATCTTAATTTTAATATTAAATAACTTCTGCTGGTAAAAACCTGAACTTGAGACTGCCCAGCTTGCAATTTTATTATTCTATAGTTCAATAAACAAATAAATACAAATATCAATTTCAAAATGGTTGCCATTCAGTGCACATGCAGTGATGCAGAGGGTGTGCCGGGGGTAGAATAGGCCTAGAGGCACTAGTCCTCTAAAAGGGTGTCCGTCGGTTGTGTGGGATGTATAAATTCACAACCAACCCGTCCTTCGGATGAAACGTAAATAAAACCGATATCCCGTGTTGAGAGATTGCCACCCTCTTCGCATGTTAAAGAACCCAGTGTAACAGCTCATTATGAGCATTATGCTCATGATGAGTGGTCCATAGGAGACCTGTTGCACTGGCTAAATTATCCGTCCCTACCCATCACCTTTCCTTGTTTTGAGTCCAGTGGCGTTTAAATTTTTTGCCCATTGGCCTATCCGTCCCCCATTTTCAACCTACATATTGATTTTTAGTAAACATGTTCTTGTCCTGAATATAGCTGAAAATTGCTTGCTGGATGGTAAACATCAATCAATCAACCTAAATATGGGAATGCACCAAGTTTTCCAGATTTAGTTCAAAGATAGCTCTGCATACAAGATGAACCCAGAATGTCAAATTTGCCCATATTTTGGAACATACAAATGTATACTGAACCAGTATAAACATTTACATGACATATCATTATACATTTTATAATATACAATATTTTATACCTGAAAGTTTCTCATCAAGTCCACTATCATATAAAGACTGAAAATAAGGACATGATACAAGGACATTCCAATGTGCCTTTACTTCCTGAAAATAAATATCGTTATTTTTTTACTACAAGTAGAGTGAGAAGTCGGCTTGACACACAGTGTAGATAATTTCTAACAAAAAAATTGTAGTAATATATAATATACAGTGGAACCTGTCCAATCCAACACACCAAGGGACCAGGGAAATGTGTCAGATTGACAGGATGTGGGAACACTCAAGTTTTATTTAAGTTAACAGAAATACTTTGGGACCATAAATTTTTGTTGGCTGTCACAGGATGTCGGATTGCACAAGTTCCACTCTATATATATATATTTCCTTTAAGGCTTTTGTCAATAGGAAAGATTTCCTCCCCCCCCCCCCTACATATACTATACTATGACATCATGAAAGAGTTCATCCCATGCAGCTTCATGCAATTTTTTATCACCATAGTGTTAGATAAAATAGATATTATTGTGTGTTAAGTTAAGATCAAAGGGAAAAATTATGAATAAAAATATTGAAGAACTCATTTATAGTGCTAGCACACTGAAACAACAGTCCATGGATAGAAATGTCGCTCCACTCGAACACATTCGATAAGATGATGATGTCCACTTTAATAGTAATCGACCAATATGCATATTAGATATTTATAGTGTTAGCTTACTGATGCAACATATTGCTCCACTCTGACACATTATCCTGACTCCGAGCCAACCAGTCTTTGCTCCTACTCCCTAATACTATACGCTTAGCACAGAAGTAGCAAATACCAATTTTGAAGTCTGTGGCTTGACCCAAGGAAAAGCCAATAAACCAAGAGGTGAGCCAGCCAACGCTTACACAACTGATGCAGTTATATATAAATATGAACATTACTGAATATCTACTTACAACATCTCCAACCAATAAAGTCACATCACAAAAGTCTGTCTGAGAAGACATTTGATCATACAAATGTTGCTGCAACTTTAATGCATGTGAACCTTTATTCCCCATGTTCCTGGGGTATGGCAGATAATCCATATTTGAAGATTAAAATCTGAAAATACAATAAAATTGCAATTAAGGCGAAAACTGAGTATCGCAATGTAATTTCAGAAACTTAATGTGTCGGTGGTTGTCACAGATTTCCAGACCTTGACTTGGTTGCATGCCATAGCCCAGTATAGAAAGCACATGATTGTCATTTCTAATAAGCACCATTCACAAATGATATTCTATATGTGACTAATTCATGGCAGGGCTCACGTTGGAGGGGGATTTGGGCAAAGAAGTCGCCTTGTGAAGGTTGACTTTGTTTTCTCGTTGGTCAAAAGAGAAGTTCAAGTCGCCTTGTAATATTGAAGAGTCGCCCTATGTCACTGCCTGCGTATTTTCTCCACTTGTCATTTATGAAAATGCCGATATCGTGCACATGTTTATTGAAATCTATCGTATCTGTTATTTTGAAAGTGATTTTCTTGGAAAGTAATCCATAGAAACTTTAATTTCATTCATTAGAGGTTTTGTTTATTGTTTATATATGCTCTGCTTAAAATAAAACTAATTGCATTTATTTTTCGTAAACAAACAACAATGGCGCCATTTTTGTAAGGGGATGCAATGCAGTACTGTGCTATGGGAAATGTTGACCAAACTTTTTGTCCGAAGCTACTTTCAACAAAACGAACTTTTGATTTATTTTTTCTCATTTCTGTGACATAAAATCATTTATTATATAGATAGGTGTGAATTATGGAGATTTATCCGTGAAATAAATTCCGATATTTCACGTGAAATATCGGTTTTTTTCCCGCCAGAACTACTTTTAGAGAACTTTAAGTGTAGTGGTTACGTCCCTTGTTGTGTTACGGTGAATACACACATGATTGTAAACTGAAACAATTAAACAAATGAAAAAGTTTTAGTATACTTTTATAAATTATTTTAATTGAATCATTTTATTGATACATTAAAATCAAACACTTGCTCATTCTAAATCGAATCATTTCACTAGCATAACACAACAGATTTAAATATAAACAAACAACGGCAATGTTAAAAGTGCATTGTAGATTGTCAGTTTCCTAATTCCTTTAACCACCCCTTTTCAATGAAAAATCGTCTGCTTTGAACAATCTTAAAATTAAAAAAAAAACAACAAAATGTCTGATCATTTTGACGCATATACGGCAGAAGAAGAAAATGATGTTTTTTTTACTTGGAGATTTCAGAACGTTTCATTTGAGGACATTGATTCATTCCTTAGTTCGAATTCTGTTACACATGAAAGACACACGACTCGGACAATAATAACACATCGTGCCTGGTTCCTCAGATAAATCGGACTGACATTAGTCACAATTGCAATGAATTTTTCCATAACAACTTTACAAATCCGCCCATATTCAAATAAAATTCAGAAACTCGTCTTTCATTTAAATTTCCAATTTTTTTCATCGAAGCGACAACACTTGACTTGTTTGAATGTGCGGCCATATTGATTACACACTATCATTGCTCGTAGATTCATACGCGTGGAATGAAATATACAAATTAAATAAAATAATATAAAAGAAATTTTGGAAGTCTATATAATAAACAGTATAACTAATCATAGATTTTGAATATCAAAATAAGACCACTCGTGACCGAATACACATTAAGGATTAAACTCGTGGACGGAACAAGTTCTGCCCACTCGTTTAAATCCTTATGTGTACTTCGGTCTCTCGTGGTCTTATTTTGATATTCAAAATCTACGATTAGTTATACTATATACATTCTCCCACTCCAAAATCTGTGGAATTTCTTGGTGTAAAACTGAAATACACCGATATCCACCGAAAAAATCTTGGTGTATATTTTTGGAGCATTTGGTCATAAATCAGCAGGGTTTCTCACCTGAATCGGTGGGCCGTGGTAAAATTTATGGTTTTAATCCCATTGATCTATGCCGCTTTCTCCATGGGATACAGACAGGTGTTATTAAAAATCAATAACTCAGGTAAGCATAATTGCCGTTTGTGTGACTATTTATAATATTTGTCATCAGTAAAAAATATTAAAATAAAAACTTATGTTGGCAGAGATCATGTACATGTATCACGTACGTGTAACTCTATATTTTGTTTGTTTTTGTCATCTTCAGCAAACTATCATATTCCCTGGTTCCGCGTGTTATAGGGGTATGGACATTTGTCAATTGCCAGTACCCCATCAGGCATGGGCTTAGTCAGAACGATATATTCAAATCTGGTGCTAATAAAAATTTGTGATGAAATTATTTCGTTGAAAATTGCACTACCGACTTGTCTTTTTTCAGCAGGCTAAAATATTTTGTGTTGACTTAAATTTTTTATTAAAAATGCCGACTGTTCCGCGGGATTTCCCTTGTGATAAAAATAGTAACATCCTCGGAATCACTATCTCGTATAGGGGTATGGACATTGACCATTTGTCTGTACCCCGTCGAGTTGAGTTTTGAAGCTTCTGCAGATGTTACCAACGCCCTAAATTATCAAAAAATGTCGTTACAATGTGAAAGGCGCTAGAAAATCAATGCATCAATCGTGTATGTTCAGGTTTTGACTGATTTGAAATACACTAGCGAAGCAAATTCTTTTGTGTATTACACAAAAAATCGCACGAGTGCAAAGTTGTAAGAGTGCTACTGGTTTGGATAAATAACGCAATAGATGGGACAACGATCTATTGTAAATATTTCAAGTTCCACGCGACATCCTAATCAGATTAACTACCGGAGGCATTTAAACATTTTTATTACTTTAGACGACCATAAACCATTTGGGAGGGTCATAAACCACGCGGTGTTGGGTGGACCAGCTTGGAAGGATTTTGGGAGCAAAATCTGAAATTAACGGTGGCACACCGATATTCACCGAAATCAGTGGGAAACGATAGAGAATCCATTCGCTTTGAGCTAACTGTAGTTCTCATCAAATATGTTCATATATGCGAAGATTGCAATTCAAAATTCGTTGAAATACACGTAGACACTTCAGATATTTATCCATCCGCATTGGTATTTTATACTCAACACCGGGTTAATATTACGATCTATGTTGAACTGTTGATTTACAGACATGTGTTTACAAACGTTAACACATATCCAATTAAAAAATAAACTTTGAACTACAGTAGCTTTCCTCCATTGTTGCAATCTGATTTGAGGTCTGGCAAATAATAATTACAACCATTAATTTCTTCAGTTTTTTACTATCAGTGACCAAAAGGAAAAGTGGGTGGGATACATATAAAAATCACTGGTATGCAAGACTTCAATAGTCTCGGTAGACAGAAATAAAAATGTGACATTGAATAGATGTCCTTAAGGTAGTTATGAATAAAAAAAAACCCAGAACAAATAAGTTCAGACAGCTTTTTTACTATTTACTAAATTTGGGCAGGGGGGTCACGAAACAATGTTTTGATTAATCACAATTAACTTCTCTCTGTTGTCTCCCACTTCTCCCTGTGAGCTCTCTGAAAGAGAAGTCACTTCTCCCTCTAATTTGAAAGTAGTGGGAGCCCTGCATCATAGCATGGACTTTATTGTAATTACCTTAATGCCCCATTGTACATATTTTAATTTTATAACCAAATCAATTTCTTCTTTTCATTAATGGGGGCAATTTCACTTGAATCCTATTTCAGTATAAACAAAAGTCTTATGACGCTAAGTCTAGTTTTTTAGGTTGCACCTATTCTTAATAGATTACAACCGATTATGATTACAATTACCCCAAGTCTGTTTCCTTGTCACACAGCATAGACCTTCGTCCCAAGCATTTTCGATCTCGTCAAAAAATATGTTTGAGTGAGGGAGAGATTGTTGTTTAATGCCAACTCAGCATTTTTTTTTAGCAATATCATGGCGAGAACAAGTTAATTTTCAATAAGATGATGATGAAGGCCGGTTTGCTCTAGACCAACATGCCAAGTTAGATTTTTATAGTGCTAGCTCACTGAAACAACAGTCCGCCGGTAGACATGACGCTCCACTCAGACACATTATTCTGATTTCGAGCCAACCAGTGTTTGCTCTTACTCCTTAATGATGCATGCTTAGCGGAGAAGCAACAAAAACCAATTAAATAGTCTTTGGTTTGACCCAACCGGGGCTCGACCCCACTCGAGCCAGTCGAAGTGAGCATGCTAACCCTTACACCACTGATGCGGTTAAATAAAATATGTTTGATTTACTGTAAAATATTAATTACATTTACTATGTTGTCTAATATGTGCATGTCTGTTTATCTGATCAAATGTGTTGATTGAAACTGTCCCATGTGGACCCATAATTGACATAATAAAATATTTTAATACCAATAATATTTACCACCCCGCTTTGCCTGAACCCTTTTCCAGCCCTATCCTTTTCAATTTCACGTCTTAAATTTATGGAGGAGTGTCTTGTGCGTCTTTTCTTAGTCAAAAGATAATTAGTAGCGAGCATCGCAAGATGCGAGCTAAACAGCAACATGTGTGTAAGGAGATGAATCAATATACTAACAATACCAACCGGAAGTGGTTTTTAAGTTTCAGCATAGAATGGACAATCGGAGAGAATGACTGGAAATAGCCCATTAATTAGAATAAAAAATAAGTATCCAGTTTAAAAATAACAAACAAAAAATAGGAATCCGTACATCTTCTTTACATGAAACGATTAATTTATTTAAAAAAATGACAATCGCTAGTTTACGTCACTCAAGTATTGTTACGTCACGTCATTCATTTCATGATCACTGTCATTGCCCTGCGTTTCTCAAGTTGGTGACGATTTACAGTTGGTTGCCGACTAATTGTTTATGTATTGAACGGTGCAGTTCCCAGCAATGTGAAAAGAATGTCCTTATATTTAAAATTAGTAGGCTAAGATAAATCTCGAGTACATTGAGATTTACGGAGATTCCGCAATGTTTACAAAGACGTCACTGGGGTTTCCCCACATTCCTAACCTATGACGTCACGAACGTTAGTTCCTACTAAAGTACATCTTGTATATATATAGGCAATTTTCTATCACATAGGTTGTATCTATTAGCAAAATAGATGTATTTCTATAGAATACATACTTAATGTTTGATAAATGATCATTACAGAGTGAAATACAGGAAACAACCTTTTAATTTTAATAAAAAATAACTATCCAGTTTAAAAATAATCCCCCCAAAAAATAGAAAGGAAACCGTACATGACTGAAACGATTAATTTATTTAAAAAATGGACAATCGTTAGACCTTCTTGTTTCGCCCCTAAAGCTGTCGTCACACGATTTCGTTGATCATGTCGCTCATGATTTTCAAAACAAAGAAAAAAAAATGTCAAGCAATTGTAGGAGTATAAAGATGATTTTTTTTAAAAACAATATTGATTCAGTTGCCAACACTTAAATATAGATTCTCCTTCAGTTGCCCGTGGGTTACGATATTTCTCCACTCTCGAGAGTTAAATTAAACATTTTAACCACTCGCCGTTACGATATTTCTCCACTCAAGAGAGTTAAATTAAAAATTTTAACCACGAGCCGTAAGCGGTTAAAATTTGTAATTTAACTCTCTTGAGTGGAGAAATATCGTAACCCTCATGGACAACTGAAGGAGAATTTGTTTCTCCCATTATTTAACACAAACTTTATTTCAAAAGCCGTCAAACGAGTCAAATGCGGGGAAAGGCACGAGACATTTTAATCCTCTAGAGGATTACAGATTTTTCCACCACTGGTTCAGCGGGGTTAAAATGACGTCATAATGGGAGAAAACTATTTACACTGGTTGGCGTGGCTAACTTATTGTTGGAGGTTAGCCCTGAACTCCTCTATGGAGCTGGCCCAACTGTAGTGTTTGGTAGGTGGTTCCATTCTTGTGCTGTTCTTTGGAAGGAGTTTCTGAGAGTGTCATAATTGGACCTCTCCTTGAAGAACCTATGTTGACCTCTGGTTCTGCTGTCACCAGGTCTGAGGTATAAGTCTCGGTCGATGTCCACGAGTCGATGCTGGATCTTATACATCATAACGTGTCTGCTTATCCTCCTCCGTAGTTCTAAAGTCTGCCTCTCAAGTGATGTTAACATGCTTGTCACGCATCCTTGTGTTCTGCTGGTGTACTCATTTATGACGAAGCGGGCAGCTCTTCTTTGTACATTTTCGAATGTCTGTATCAGGGTTTAGGTGGTGGGATCACAAACAATTGCTGCATATTCCAGGGTTGGTCGTAGGATCGTGAGGTAGCTGGTTTCTCTTACTTGTTTCATTTTGATCAACTGCCGATTGGTCAGATAAAAATTGTTTGTTTACAACAAAAGAAGTGGATCAGCAGGGGTAAGACATTCGATATTTTATGCCTTTTCTGTCAGAGTTATGAATTGATTTGTGCGTGAAAAGGATGATTATATATTTCTTTATGAAAGCTATTATTTGTTTTCTTATATCATTGACATTTTGGTGGACTTTGAACCACATTTTTACAAATAATCATGTCAAAATTTAACGTTATGAACTTTCATCATTTATTTTACAAAACATGTACATAAACACATACAAGCAACACGACACACAGGGGTTTGTTACGATTTTTTTCATCCCTCGACTACTCTTATGTGTCTCATGTGTATACAAATGTATTTTCTAGAGTAGTCAAGGGATAAAAAAAAAAATCATAACAAGCCCCTGTGCACGACCCCCGGATGAAAAGGATACTTTTGTTTAAATGATAGACGTTTGACTAATCACAGTCACTTGAAGTTTCAAAAACTAAGGGGCCCGGGTGGCTCAATGAGTTAGGTCGCTGGATCTAACAACTCATACAGGCCTATCACCAATACGGAGTGGGTTCGCGCCCGGCTTTATAAATTACAAAAAGGGTGCACTCGACTCGCAACCGCAAGTGATAAAGTTTACCAGTTGCTTGCCTATGGTCGGTGGTTCTCCGGCTTCCTCCACCACTAAAACTGGTTGCCATGATATAGCTGAAATATTGTTGAAAGTGACGTTAAACACTAAAAATCAAATCAATCAAATCATTTTCAAAAACTAAAAAACAAATTTTAAGAAAAAAATGTTTTGCTAATTTTTTTTTTTTTTTTTGAACTTCAAGAGACTGTGGACTCAATCATTCATAATCATAGACTGGTAAAATACATGTGCATGTCTATGCGTAGATGCGATGCTCGCCTGTAGGCTGTGCCTAATCCATATTACATAGGGAGATACTATAATGACCATTGCAATCAAAACTTTTTTATCGAGTACCTACACCCTTCCAAAATTAAAGTTGCATCTTCTCTCTCTTTTCGGTATAATTTTTCTCGTCTTTTCCTTCAATTGATTTTATTGGTTACAAGATATATAGACAATCCAATGAAAATGCGTGTTTCATTTTGATCAGAGAGGAAGTAGAATAAAAGAAAATCGGTTGCGAGTTGATGATTCCGGATTTAGAATTAATGTTGAAAAGCCACACATTTATGGGAAATTGGAACATTCATTTTGAAGATGAAATTCCAATTTGAAAGAATTGTGCTCCTTTGATTGCTGTTATTAGTAGTATGCAATGAATCTCAATTATGATTTAATGAAAAAAAAAACGAAAAAAAAACTAAGGCTAAACCTGTAGTGACCAGTGTAGTGCACAGGTGCATGGGGCATGGATTTCGTCCCCTCCCTTTTTTTTTCTCTACTCCCCCCTTTTTTTCAAAATTTTCATAATCATTCCTTTTTCAAAATTTTCATGATAATTCGTTTTTCTTCATTTGACAATATCGGTACTGGTCAGGGAGTAGTTCTCGCCATTTTTTACGTTTTTTATCCAATATTTTTAAGAAACAGTCGAGAAACCTTTGTTTCACCCCATTATTATTTTGCATGAACCATAATGATTTACCTACGAAATGGATTTTCATAAAGGAGAGCGCACGCTGATCGGGGATCCATTATTACGATGTTGCGTTTTTTAACAGAAAATGGCCGCAACAGAACCAATTCTCGCCAACTTTCAGAAATATTGTTTTTGTGAAGCTAAAGCATCAAAAGGAAAGAAAAACGACATTTTAGAAAATTAAAACCCTTTCTTAAAAAGTTAACAGGTTTTTGCGTTAGTTCATCGCTGTTTTAAAGGCTCTCATCATCCATCTCATGCCATCACCACGCCGCTCCGCCATTCCGTAAAATACATCCTTTTCAACAGTGGTTTACCTGATAATTTTCCTTTTATTGATGAAAAGTAATAATTCCAGTTTTTCTAGAATTAATTTTAATATTTTGTCCATGTTTTATGCCCAATGTGATAATATAGGATCCATGTATAAATTAGCGGTCAAGGTATTTGATGACGTAAACAGT
>MJUT01049990.1:14912-26927 GCA_002080005.1 Gigantidas platifrons | reverse complement strand
TTTATTTATTTATTTATTTATTTATTTAATAGCTGTATATTATTTTGTTTGGGTATGATCTTTACTTCAGCTAATGTAGCGACAAGTGGGAGCATAATATAACGACTGGATTATTAGGGTTCTTGCACAACTTCCGTCTAAGATGATTGAATATGCCTAGAAACGAAGCTGCTTCGCTATTCTCGGTAAGATTTCTTGGAAAAGATCGACGTACCGACTGAAATTCGAACATGGAAAATTAGTTAAGTATCGTAGAAAGAGTTTGATACGACATTGGCATATGTAGACAAGGAATAAAGTGTAAAAAACACGGGGGTTTCCCAACCGAGGTGAGCGATGTGGCGCGAAATATGAAAATGAAGTTGCTTACCTTCTATCATATATACTGTATCAGTCGAAAAACTGTGAACACAGAATACACGTATTATTCATGATGTATGACGTCTACTGATATTGTCAAATGAAGAAAAACGAATTATCATGAAAATTTTGAAAAAGGAATGATTATGAAAATTTGGAAAAAAAGGGGGGAGTAGAGAAAAAAAAGGGGGGGGACAAAATCCATGCCCCATGCACCTGTGGTGTAGTGTAAGCAGCTAAGCACTAAAAATTTAAATGATTTTTCCCATTAGACATTACACAATCATTTAAGTAGACAATATTTTATTACCATAAAATGCATTTACAATAAATGGCAAAGACACAATAATATGCATATGATAGCAATAGAATAATTAAAGAAGAGAGAGCTTACTACATAAAATAAATTTCAAGACAGTTAAAGACTGGGCATACCAAACACTAGTCAGACCAAAACTTGAATATTGCTGCACAGTATGGGATCACAGGGGCTAGGTGCATCCGAAAAAAAACACTATATAATACAACGTATTGCATAGTTGGTTTTTTTTCGGACGCACCTAGCCCTTGTTATGTAGTGTGGGTTTTTTTGGACGCACCTAGCCCCTGTTATATAGTGTGGGTTTTTTCGGAAGCACCTATCCCCTGTGTATGGGATCCTTATACATCAGAAAATTATTAGAACCAGTAATAGAATCATGATTATAACAAAATATATACAGCTCAGAAAAAATCCAAAGACGAGCAGCACGTTATGTATGCAACAGACAACACAACACCAGCAGTGTCACAGACATGATGTGTACCAGCAGTTGGCCAACTCTACAACTACAAGAATGCAGAATAAAAGCTAGACTGCAAATGTTCCATAAAATTGTAAACAACAAAATAGAAATACCTCGTGAAAACATACTAATAAAAAGTCAGTCCAAAACACGATCTACCCATAACCTAACCTTTAGACAAATCCAATGTAATAAAGACAGATACAAATTTTCCATTTTCTGCAGAACAATAAAAGATTGGAATAAATTACCAGAAAATATCACAAACAATACCACAACAGATGCATTTAAAGAGGGCCTCTTACATGAGGTGCTCCTCAAAACCTTCCTATACCTCCAATAAAAATATACTTTGTTTTTAACTTATAGTAAATAAAAAAAAATAATAAAAAATTGTAAAATTATAAATATAAATAAATAATTAATAAATATACATTTTGTATATACATGTACAAATGTATATATAGATTATTGTCATACATGCGCCGGAAAATAATCTTCATTATCTTGATGGTTTTCAGTAAATAAAGAAGAAGAAGAAGAACATAATATCTCTATATCCATGTACTATTGGAGAATGTTTTTTTCTTATACTAAAAAAAACTGCATTGTAGTGTAGTGGTTAGAATGCTCACCTCAAATGCAATAGATCCATGTGTTTGAGACCAAGTCAGGTAAAGCCAAAGACAATAAAATTGGTATTTGTATTTGTTGTTTCTATGCTAAACATGCAGCATGTAGGAGAATAAGCCAGGGCCATAACTACCACTGAGGCAGACGAGGCAACTGCCTCGTCTGATTTCTGAAAAAAAAGAAAAACTGAGAGAGAGAGTACTAAGTACTGTCATTTGAAATTATTCATTAAAATATTATTTTAAAGTCGAGATGCAGTTGTGGTCGTGATCGTATGGTAGTTGGATTTATAACTACTTATGCAATCGGTGCCTATCACCATTAACGTTGTGAGTTCAAACCCCGTTCAGGCGAGATGTACTCGATACAACATTATGTGATAAAGTTTGTCAGTGACTTGCCACAGGTGGATGGTTTTCTCAGGGTACTCCGGATTCCTCCACCAATAAAACTGACCACCACGATATAAATGATATATTGTTGAAAGCAGCATTAAACACCATAACCCTAACCCATTCCCCTGCCTCCTTGTTTTAATCCCCTAGTTATGGCCCTGAGAGCAAAGACTGGTTCACTTGGAATCAGGCTAATATGTCAGAGTGGAGTGACATGTTTCAGTGAAATTTTTTATCTATTTCATTGTGAGTAGCATTTCGGTGAGATGATAATGATGTCCACTTTGTACTAGACAAATGCACTTTGTTTGATTTTCATAGTACTAACTCGTTAAAACGGATGCTTACCATTGCTCCGACAGTCCATTATTCCGACAGCCCATTATTCCGACGACCCATTATTCTGACAGCTCATTACTCCGATGGCCCATTTTTCCGACAATATAAAATAGAACTCAATCCACAAATCCATGGCTTAACTTCGAAAAAATTTCTGAAAAATGGCTTAAGGAATCAAAACCAAGCGTGACATATATCTTCCAGGACACGAATGTCCTTTACTGCATTGGTGGTGAACAGATATTCAAAATGGTCACTCAGCAGCAGTGGAGGTAAAGGTTTACATTTATGGTAAATAATAATTTGCTATTAAAAACCTCTGAACTGAAATTGGCTACTTTGTTTGTTGCATGATCGAGAACTCAAATGTGATTTTTAGGCCAAATAGATTTTATTTTCAGACACGAATTTTCTCCCTTCCCACATTTTTACCTTGGAATTATAATTCATTTTCCATTTTCGTTTAATTTATTTCAAAATTTCAAAATAATATTAAAATTTCATGCAATTTAGGCACGGACCATTTTATATTTTTTTAGATGGGAGAAGGCTAGGGGGTGGGGGCTGGGACTTTCGTCCAGACATAATTTTTTTTTCAGTAAAAATCAGGGCAAGAAATAAAAAAAAAATCTCCCCCCTCCCTCCAATAATTTTTGTGTCGTCGGTGGCAGTGTAAACTTTTCATGATTAATTCCAAAATGTAGAAGTGTTAGACCATCCGAAATTGGTACTGAGATTTCTCATGTCATCATGATGTAAGGAATCTGCTAGCACCATGACATTTGACTTTGACCCCATATTTATCCTTTTATAGTTTAATACAGAAACAATCCGCCCAGTGAGTATAAATATTAAAGTCAGTCTTCCGTTAGGTTTAGAATAAAAATAACAGGTTTTAAGATAATTATACTACTTTTGACCATTTTCGATGGAATAATGGGTTGTCGGAGAAATGGCTGTCGGAGCAATGGGCTGTCGGAATAATGGGTCATCGGAGCAATTGGCTGTCGGAATAATGGGCTGTCGGAATAATGACCTAACCCCATTAAAACAACAGTTTACAGCTAGATCATCTTCGAAGATGCAGCTAGATATGTTGCTCTTCTCGAACACATTATCCTAATTCCGAGCCAACCAGTCTCTTACTCCGTAATGCTGCGTGCTTTAATAGATGAGAAGCAGCAAATAACAATTTTATAGTTTTTGGTTTGATCCAACCAGCGCTTGAACCAGACTAGAAGGCTGGCATGTTAACCATTACAACACCAACACAGATTTCTCGAGGAATGGATAGCAAATTTTGTTTAATATAATAGAGACATTTTTTTTTTTTTTTTTTTTTTACAGATACATTGTATAGATACAACATGAAAGTATACAATGACATAAATAAGTCATAACCACAACATGTCAAATCATCTGACTGATTATGATCATGATATTTCCAAATCTAAGAAACTAGTGACTGATATCAACATGGAGAAACAACCAGTACCAGTTTTAAATGATATTTATTATCGTACAATCGATTTAGGTAAGTTATTGTAATTACCAATCCACATTTTTATATTTCCTTTACAGATTCTTTTGTATGGATATCACAGTCAAGAGTCTACAATTTTAATGTGTGAATAAGTTTTTGTATTGTACAAGTATATTAATACAGTAGACCCCCCTCTTATAAGACCACTCCCATCAAAGATCACCTCTTTAGATACACTGAGATAATAAAATATGTCTAAATTTTCCCTCTCAAGAGAGGACACCCCTCTAATAAGGCCACATTTTCATGGCATGGGAGACTACTGTATTGAGACACAAATAAAGTTCTAAAAATAAATGTAGTAGTAATTAAATAAACTTTTTAAAAATGCCAAATGTTGGATTATGACTGAAATTGTAGCTGGTTATGGTGTTTAATGCCACTTTCAACAATATTTCAGTTATATCATTATGGCAGTCAGTTTTATTGGTGGAGGAAAACGGAGTACCTTGAGAAAACTACTGACCTGTCGCAAGTCACTAACAACCTTTATCACATGATATTGTATCAAATACATTTAGCCATATAAGCAGGATTCAAACTCACAACAACGTAAGTTGTGATAGGTGCTGATTGGACAGACAGTTGTAAATACTAACTACCATACAGTCACAACCATGACAGCCCCTGCTGAAATTGTAATTTGAAAGATCTTATTTATTTATGTAAAGTACAACATTATATTTAAGGTGGTACCTAACACTACAGGGAGATAACTCTTTAAAATCAGTTGAACGTTTTGATTATATGATGTTTGTATGCAGATTTCAAGCATCTCTGTGATCAAAACCACAGAGAGGAAATCTGCTATGTGGCTATTGAATTTATAGCTCTGAGTCTGTTGGTTGGAATTTGTTAAAATTTTGATATTTATTACAGTGGACATATTCAAACACACTGCCAAAAAAAATAAGAAAATTAAACGAGCAGATCAAATTTTACCTGAAGTGTAAGGTACCACCTTAAATCTGTTTTGTTTGATATAATGTTAAGCCAGTCCCTGAATCAGAGTAGTTTTTAATGTAAGAGTCAGAATCCTCTAATTTTATTGGATGAAAGTTATTATCTTTTATATTTCTAGTTGATGCATTTGTTTGTACAGTAAAGGACAAAAAAGAAACATCAAATCTTGTCAAGTAGGTAGATTGTTGACAAGTTAGGCAACGATCATTTAATAACTTTTATGGAGGGAGCATTTTTTTTATTTATTTTCGGCCACCAGATTTAATAGATAAAATAAATTGACATTCAAGGTGCAAAAAATAAATATTCTGAACCGGCCTTCTTCAATAGAAATGTTTTGGTACAATTTGAAGAAAAATTACTGATTTTTCCAGTTGAAAAAAAGATATACGTGTACATATAATTTGGTTTTTGTATGGTGGAAAATAGAATTTGTGGCTCAGGGAAAAATATAATGTTGCATTGAACGGGGTTCAAACTCACAACTTTAGTTGTGATAGGCACTGATTGCTCAGGTAGTTGTAAATCCAACTACCATGCGATCATACCACGACCACCCCTAATAATGAGATAATAATTATTATTATTATTAATATCTACATAGGGATCTTTCAGAGACTAAATAATTTATAACTTATCAGTAGATTTTACATATTTGTTCCAGTCTTCGAAATTAGACTTTCGAATTTACTGGCCCGAAAACTTCAAAATTAGAATATTTATATAGATTCTATTGAAAAAATTTGGCAAAAGTCACTGGTCTGAATCAATTTTCACTGGCCGTGGGCCAGCGGACTACTGCTAAAGTCGATGACTGCTGTTCACTACTGTCATGTTTCATTTTTAGGGCTTTATGTAAAGATTTTCCACTGGTAAAACTTTTGCACCTGAAAAGAGTAAGAGCCAACACAAACCATGGTATGTACTTTTGTCAACATATATCAGCAGTGATGTTAAAATGGATACCCTGCATGGGTTAGGGTTAGGGTTATGGTGTTTAACGCCACTTTCAACAATATTTCAGTTATATCGTGGTGGGCAGATTTATTTGTGGAGGAAACGGGAGTTCCCAGAGAAAATCAGCGACCTACCGCAGGTCACTGACAAACTTTATCACATAAAGTTGCATCAAGTACTCCATGAGCGGAATTCAAACTCACAACTTTAGTGGTGATGAGGGCTGATTGCATAATCAGTTGTAAATCCAACTACCATGCGATCACGACCATGACTGTTCCTATCCTGCATGGAAAAACCTATTTCATAATAAACATGTAAAATCATTTTCTATAAACTAGAGGAAGAGAGGTGAAACATGTTAAGATTTTTATTGAAAGATAAAAAGGAGAACAATCATATTTCTAACATCAGTATATTTGTACATGAAAAAAAAGACTTATAATTGTGTTTTCAATTGTTTAGAATGAAATTATCTCCCCTTTTATAAACAAAGCAAATTCATATTTTGAAAATATCAGTGGTTTGCAATTATCACTTGATAATTGATGTATTTACAATGACTTAACATTTCAAATTTGCATTTCATAATTATGTATATGCACAAGTTTTTCCTGGACTTCATATACCATAAAAAATGTAATAAATCTAACATATATTATAACAAATATTCAAGTTTGTGTCTTTCAGCCAATGAACTACAGATAGTTATAACTGAGGACTGTGAAGCAGATTTCTTGACTAAAACATGGCCAGCGTTGTGTGACTGTAAATTGGTCTACCAGCATCTTAGTAAACCATACTTAGTTAAAGTACCTAAATGGGCCCCGTTAACTAGACAGCAATATAACGAAGTTGTTAAATCCTGGCCTTGTTGTTTTCACGAAGATAAAGTGTAAGTTGGCTTAATAGTTTATTTTTTGTTATCAGTAAAATCTTTCATGGCATGCGAGGGCCGTCATGGTCATGATCATATGATAATTAAATTTACAATAACCTGTGCAATCAGTGCCTATCACCACTAATGTTGTTAACTCGAATCACGCTCAGGTGAGGTATACTCGATGCAACATTATTGTGATAAAATTTGTCAGTGAATTGCTGCAGGTCAGTAGTTTTCTTCGAGTACTCCGGTTTCCTCCACCAATAAAACTGACCACCACAATATAAATGAATTATTGTTAAAAATGTACTACTGGCATGTAACACTGGAATATATGTTATTGTTAAGTAAGAAAAGATAACATATTACCCAAAGATGGAAACAAGAATTAGTGAGTGGGAGATTGTTGTTTAAGGTATCAAGACAGTTCGGCACCAAGACATTTCGGCACCTGTTGAAAAAGACAGTTTGGCACCGAGAAAGTTCGATATGAAGACAAATCGGCACCACATTTTCTTTCAAACAAACGTGATTAGCTTTTTTAAAATAAAATCAAAGAAAGTTATAAAAAAAAAAACCCATCAATGATTGTCTAAATGCAATCAAAACATAATTGATTTAAATATTCTTTAAAAGAAGCCATTATTAATTCTCTTAATTGAGATCAAAAGCAGTGATCAAATGTTTACAGCTTGTGTTTGCATTGGTGATTGTTTGATCTTTAAACATATAATGAAAAGAAAATTAATTACGTATATCGCACATGGATCAACAACAACGTCTTCAGTGTCGAGTACTGGTCTGTGTTTATGACGTCCATCCATACCAACAACGATGTCGATGGGTGGCATAATAGGATCAACTACAGAGTGGCTGCCAGAGGACCAGACATGATTAAAATTTGGAATTGGTTCAAGGCTATTGGAAGTTTTGTACGTAAAATCAAAGTGCTGATTTGTCTTTATGAGGTGCCGAATTGTCCGGGTGCCGATTTGTCTTGGTTCCGAAATGTCTCACACAGGTGCCGAAGTGTCCTGGTGCCGATTTGTCCCGGTGCCTAAGTGTCTAGAATTCGTTGTTTAACACCAAGAGAGAAACTAATCAGCTTTATGGCGAGAACAAGTTACATTTCAATGAGATGATTATGATGTCCACTTTGAAGTAGACCAACATGCTTAGTTGGATTTTTAAAGTGTCAGCTCTCTGTGGGGACACTTTGGGCACATGCTTCTTATTTCAAGCCAACCAGTCTTTGCTCTTTCCCCCTTTATGCTGCAGGCTCAGCTGAGAAGCAACAAATACCACATATAGACACTGTCTCGATACCATGATCTACCACACTTGAGGCAAGCACACTGCACCGATGCAGTTAAAAACAAGAATCACTAGATACCAGACCATATGATATAAAGAGAGAAAGAAAACCACATGACAAAAACAAAGAAATATTCAATACAACATCTTTCCTGATATTATGTTATTCAACATCAAGTAGTCACTTCTAATCATTTTTCTAGGATAAAGAGACTTTTAAGCGGAAGTTATTTCAATGAAGAAGAAATGAAGAGAATTAACAGACACATGGAGGAAGCAATTTCATTTGCTAGTGTATCCAAGTGTCAGGTATATATATATAAATTCTCCTTCAGTTGCCAGTGAGTTACGATATTTCTCCACTCAAGAGAGTTAAATTAAAAATTTTAACCACAAGCCGCCAGGCGAGTGGTTAAAATTTTAAATTCAACTCTCTATATCATTGTATAGTAGCTTAATATTTCATGTAGAACATAACCAAGTATTCTACTGTGGGAGGGGGTGGTCGTGATCGCATGGTAGTTGGATTTACAACTACCTGTGCAATCAGTGCTTATTACCACTCAAGTTGTGAGTTCGAATCCCACTCATGGTGAGGTGTACTCGATACAACATTGTGATAAAGTTTGTCAGTGACTTGCGGCAGGTCAGTGGTTTGCTCCGAGTACTCTGGTTTCCTCCACCAATAAAACTGACCACCATGATAGAACTGAAATATTGTTGAAAGTGGCATTAAACACCATAAACTAAACCAACCATCTACTTGGGGAAAATAATCAACAACATTTGTTCAATAACACTATAATATTGATATTGTAGCTACCCATTGGAGCTGTCGTGGTAGATCCTGCTACAGATATCACCATTACAAAGTCATGTGACCTACGATATGGCAAGCATCCACTCCAACATGTAGTTATGGTAGCAATAGATCAAGTGGCTTCTACACAAGGTGGTGGCATGTGGCAATTACCAGGTAAACATTGTCCAATATCAATTCATTTATGTTAACAAACTGTTTCAGAGTGAATAATAATTTGTACCATTGTTTAATATTAACAGCCACTTTCAATCATTCACAAGACAGAATCAATTCATATTTTTGAAAAGGTGATTTTTTTTTAATAACTGAGTTTTCATCTTAATTAAGAGTAAGGGCCGTCGTGGTCATGATCGTATAATAGTTGGATTTACAACTACCTATGTAATCAGTTGGATTTACAACTACCTGTGTAATCAGTGCCTATCACTACTAAAGTTGCGAGTTCGAACCATGTTCATGGCAAGGTGTACTTGATACAACATTATGTGATCAAGTCTGTCAGTGACTTGCGACAGGTCGAGGGTTTTCCCCAGTTTCCTCCACCAATAAAACTGACTGCTACGATATAACTGAAATATTGTTGAAAGTGGCATTAAACACCATAAACCTAAACCTAATTAAGAGTAGTCTCTACTCAGTGATAGATTATGTAATTAGTACCCTGTAGTGATTTTGGCTTTCCTATGGTAGCGTTTAATCAATATATACATGTATATGACTTATGAAATTTGTCTGTTCATGGAAGATGTATACCGGTAGTTTTGTTAAGCATCCTGTTTCTTCGAATAAAAGTGAACACTGTGTAAATAGTGTAGAATTCATTATCAACAATGCTATAAGATCTACCGATAATTAGTTACCATTCAGGATGAATTTTCTAATTACTGGTATTAAAGCTAATGTTCATCTTCCTCCCAGAGTTGCCAACTCACCCGCCATCGGCTGGTTACACCCGCCAAACGACCACATCACCCGCCCCGGGTCATTAAAATAACCCTCCATCCCATCCTTCACCCGCCAGAACACCCGACACTACGAAATAACCCTCAGAAGAAATACTAAAAAATGCCAAATCAGCTTGTTGTGCTTATAAGTTGAGCTTAAAGCAGTGAAAGTTGACTAGTGTATATATGAGATGTGTTCTAAACTTAAAACTGTATGAAATAAAATGTGTTTTTATATATAACTTTTTTTTACACATTTGTGAATAAACATGAATACGCCCTGACATGAAGATTATATATATATTTTTTTAATTTCGGCTCCAAAATGTCATTATGCAGTATGACCCAACATTTGAATACTAAATGTTGGGTCATGACCCGCCACACCATCTCTGAAGGTTGGCAACTATGCTCCCTGAGGTATAGGTTATCTCGGCTGAGTTTGGCTATTCTGTTTGGTGGCCTTTGGTTTTCTCCTCAGGTATAGGTTATCTCGGCAGAGTTTGGCTATTCTGTTTGGGGGCCTTTGGTTTTCTCCTCAGGTATAGGTTATCTCGGCTGAGTTTGGCTAATCTGTTTGGGGGCCTTTGGTTTTCTCGCTACCTAATACTTTTTTTTTTTAATTTGGCTTTGCAGTCTTTTAACTTTCAGCGTACATGAAGAAGGTTATTCCTTAAACCTGTTAAGTGAACTATATTTACATTTTTTTCTTTGAATATGGGAAAAACAAATCTTCTTTGACAAATTTAAAAGTGAGAAAAAAGATTGTATATGACTTGCTGCATGATTTAGCAAAATCCCACAAACGTTATTACCGGAACACATTTATGTAAAATCCAACTATCATACAATTACTATCATGACTTTTACTCAACCTTTTCCCACATACTTCTTTACTATGCTAATAAAATAAAATAGATAATATTCCATGTAAACATTTATCTTTCTTTTATAATCAGGTAACACCTATTTGTTTGTAAGTGCATTTATCAATCACAATGTGAACATGGTCCAAGTACTTTTTGATTTTTTACATTTCATATGAGTAAAATATTTTTTTGGACTACAAATAAAGACTTTTTTACTTGTGTGGATACAAAAAAAAATACCAGTTTTATATGATAATTTACAGATGAATTGAATGTTGAAACACAACAATCACCATGCTGTGAAACAGGAAATAAAAGTGAGCCTTACCTATGTACTGGGTATGATCTTTATGTTACCAGAGAACCCTGTATTATGTAAGTAGAATATCTAATGTTAGAAAGAAGTAAAGGTTTATTTTGTGTGTTGAAGAAATAACAATGAAATTTTAACTTTTCTTATTCTTGTCCCCCGATGCTTCGTCGAAGGGGACTATAGAAATGGGTGTCGTCTGTCTGTCCGTCCGTGTGTTTGGTTTCCAGATGATAACTTGTGAATGAAAAGTCAGATTGAAGCTAGGTGTGGCATGTAAGTGTATCTTATGAATATCTAGTTCAAGTTCGATAATGACAGTTTTTCAACAATTTTTACTAGAGTTACATCCCTTTTTATACTTCAAAATTGCTAATTTTTTGGTTTTCAAATTATAACTTGTGAACAAAAAGTCAGATTGAAACTAGGTTTGGTATGTAAGTGTATCTCATGAATATCTAGGTCAAGTTCGATAATGATGATTTTTCGACAAATCTAACCAGAGTTACTCCCATTTTTGTACTTCAAAATGGTCCTTGGGTGAACCCCTTTCAGAATTATTTAAGTCAGGCGAGTGATACAGGCTCACCTGAACCTCTAGTTTACAGTTGTTTCAAAATTTAATTTTACCATATAACCTTGGCATCGGGGGACCAGTGGCCAACAGCCTTTTATTCATGCAGTTTTAGGGCATTTTTTTTTTTTTTTTTAGCTCACCTGACCCAAAGGGTCATGTGAGCTATTGCCATCACTTTTCGTCCGTCATCTGTCGTCCGTCCGTCAACATTTCACATTTTAATCTTCTCCTCAGAAACTACTGGGCCAATTGCAACCAAACTTTGGTGGAATGGTCCTTGGATGGCCCCCTTCCAAAATTGTGTCCGGTGTTCCCGACTT
>MJUT01049990.1:0-11354 GCA_002080005.1 Gigantidas platifrons | reverse complement strand
AGATCTATCGACCAAGATGGTTCCCACAACCGAACTTAGCTTAACATAGGACCCTATGGGAAATTCACATAAAAATCTTCTTGTCTGGAATCAGTTGCTCAATTGGAACCAAACTTTGATCAAATATTCATTGGACGGTCCTCTTCCAAAATTGTGTCTGGTGGTCCCGCCCTCTGACCGAGATGGCTGCACAGCTGAACTTAGTTTAACATTGGACCCTATGGGAAATTCACATGAAAACCTTCTTGTCTGGAACCAGCAGCTCAATTAGAACCAAACTTTGATGGAATAGTCATTTGATGGTCCTTTTCCAAATGATGTCCTGCAGTCACACTCTCCCACCAAGATGGCGCACCACAGTGCAGTTGCGTTGTTATTGAAAGCAGCTTTGATCCAGGTGAGCGATTACAGGCTCCTGGGAGCCTCTGGTTTTTTTTGCAAATTGAAATCCGCCAATATTATGGAAAGGAAATTATAAAATTATATACATATACTAGTAATCTGTTTCAATTACAAACTGTTACCATGAAATAGATTAATTTTGTAAGTTCAAAATGTAGATCGATCATTATGCAAATTGCAAGACACATGTATGTTTCAACCGCTAACAACTTTTTAACCAAAACGATCCTAACATATTATTTGGATATTAAGATGTATCAAGTATTTATGAACAGAAATACATGTACCAGTAATATCTTTTATGAAAAACTCAAAATGTAAAACACTAATAACTTAAATGCACTACATTAACAAAAGCACAAAGGAATTATTGATATAAAAGTCAAGTAATGCACAGCATTTCACAAATAAATATGTAATACAAGTATTATAATAAATACTGGTAAATAATCTAGATATTATTCATACAAATTAAACTAATGTAATGCACAATTGAAATAATAAAGGTGATATGCTAATAATTAAGAAATAAATCATGGAAGCCAGAATGTGTTTGGAGTTTTAACATGGATTGGCGGATATTAGTAAATTTTATCCCTCGCTTCTGGCTCGGGATAAAATACTATGGATTGGCGGATATTAGTATTTTATCCCGAGCCAGAAGCGAGGGATAAAATTTACTAATATCTGCCAATCCATGTTAAAACTCAAAACACATTCTGGCTTCCATGATTTATTTCGATTCTGATATGTCTAAGAGTACAAATACGGTAGTATACTTTGATTGGATGACGGAAATTTATACATAAGCTTGCGGAAAAAAAGGCACACAATTTATGTAACTTGAATAATACTGTGCCCTCTATCGGCATTATTCGGGTCACAATTTATGCTGTCAATGGAAAGGTCAGTCACATTCATCGGTGCATGTGCTAATGAGATAATACGAAGAAATAATTCTGGTTTTTTTTAACAAAGGGAAAGAGTGAGGTCATGTTAGAAATGAGTACAAGACATTTATTAAGGGTCAGGATTAGGATTATGGTGTTTAACACCACTTTCAACAATATTTCAGTTATATTGTGGCGGTCAGTTTTATTGGTGGACGAAACCGGAGTACCCGGAGAAAACCACTGACCTGCCACAAGTCACTGACAAAGTTTATCATATAATGTTGTATCGAAGGCAAAAACAAATAGGCATAGATAGTATTCATACAAATTAAACTAATGTAATACACAATTATGATAATAAATGAGTACATGTATAATATTTTGCTGGTCTGAATTTTTCTACATTTTACAAATGTAAAAATAGTTTCAGGGCTTGTGTAATATTTTGTTGGTCTGGATTTTTTCTACTTTTTACCAATTTAAAAATAGTGTCAGGGCTTGTATAATATTTAGTTGTTCTGGATTTTTTTTAATACCTTTTACAAATGTAAAAGTAGTCTCTGGGATGATGGATGTTATCATATTAAATCTGACATGTTACTATTCATCTTTTCAGGTGTGCAATGGCTTTAGTACATTCCAGAATTTCAAGAGTTTTCTATGGTAGTTCACACCAAGAGGGTGCTTTAGGATCTAAATATAAAATTCATGTACAATATGGAATAAACCACCACTATGAAGTATTCAGAGGAGTTCTAAAAGATAAATGTGACAAGCTGATGTCAGATATTACATGAAAAATACTGTGTGACAAGCTGATGTCAGATATTACATGAAAAATAATGTATGTAGAAAAAGACATTATGAAGACAAGTCTTGTGGCATGTAAAACCTAGGGCTGTATGTGATCAATTTGTGTACATTAAACATACTCAGTTAAACCTGTGTTAAGAGGTCACCTTTGGGACAAAGAAAATATGGTCTTTCAAGACAGGTAACCTCTCAGAGATTTAATTCATATGAAATTTTCTATCACAGGATAAGAAAAATGTGACCTTTTTATACAGGTGATTGCTTAATAGATGTGACCGCATAGGCAGGTTTGACTTTGGAATAGATGCAGTGACATGAAAGATTGGAACACGAAATAAATTGATTAGTGTAAACTTGATATCACAATATGCATCCCCATGTTATGGTATGAAAGATATTCATGAAATTGAAGCTTTACCCAAAGGGTTTGTCATACATAGATTTGCAATTGCTAATTAAAATTGCACAAAATTGCATAATTTGTTGCTATATGCCACTTTCATCTGCATTAAACTGTTGATTTGATTAGATTTGTTGTTTTTTAATGAAAATACCAACTGGTGGTGTCAAGTTATAGCTTCTATGTGTGTTTTTTTTCTCCTTCCATTGAATTGCTCAGAGAAATTCCTACCTGTAATAATCCAACAGATTTGTTGCGTCGTCTCTTTCCGTTCCCGAGAAAGAGGCGGCCAACAATTTTAATATGTTGAAGACAGATTTAATGGTTTTTTCCCTTTTACTTTTAGAAGCTACAAATATGATTGAACCCAAACCGTACATATATGGTCATTTGTTTATGTGGATCTAAGATCCAAAATGGCCACCGCAGGCCTTTAATTAGCTTTTAAGAAAGGACCCTAAAAAAAAATTAATGAAAGCTTTTTCTTAGAATCTACAAATGTGCTCAACACCAAAACTGTGCATATACTAGTATGACCTTTCAATAGTATCAATAAAACAAACAACTACCTTTCACTTCAAATTAAACACTAAAATAGACCACGACATATGCCAACTGAAATCAAGAGATCCTATCTTGTGCTAACTGGCTTGACAATAATAATTTACAGTAAAACAGTTGATGGAAGCCTTTGTTCATTTTTGCCAGTTTTTAGGGGTGATAATCATGTAAGCGATGCATGGTCCTGTTAGTAACATGTTATCTTTATAATCATTAGCACTTGGTCAGATGTGTTTGAGAAATAAAAACGTCATAAGAAAGCAAAAGATGTCATTCCAACTACCATACAATCTCGGTTTTCTTCCATGGTTAGATTTTCTGATAGAAGACATTTTCATCAACAAACTGATTCCGTGTGTGCGCAGTTCATCATACAGAGGCGGAGTTATCTTGATTGACTTGAATTAGAGTAGCCCAGACACAAATTGCTTGAGAACACGTTTTCCCCGAAATATTTCGTGAAAACCACTTTTCGGTGTTTTTGGCTGTTTTAGATGTATTTTTACTCACATCTGTTCAAGTTTGAGAGAAAAATTTCTATTTAGAAAATCTGACAAAATCGTAGACACTGTCACTTTAATTTAGCATTTATAGTAAGCTGCAGCAGACTTATTATGTTATTACTTGATCTTAACTGATTGATACTTATAAACTTCCGTTGTGAGTTCGAATCCCACTCAGGCGAGGTGTATTCGATACAACATTATGTGATAAATCTTGTCAGTGACTTGCGACAGGTCGGTGGTTTTCTCTGAGTACTCCGGTTTCTTCCACCAATCAAACTGACTGCCACAATATAACTGAAATATTGTTGAAAATGGTGTTCAACATCAAAACCCAACCCCCCCCCCCCCCCNCCACTATAAACTTCCAATACCTCAAATAATTGGAAAATTACTACATGGGAAAAAAATGTTACGAAAAGGGAGGGGTACATGTGATGATAAATACAAAATGTTGGCTATATAAATATTTAATTGATGATTATATGTCTAATCTGTGCAGAGACATATATCAGGGTGGACAACATATGTCATACATCCTGGTATTTTTTTATGCTGGATCCAGCAGCAAAAGGAAATATTGTCGGAATGATTGGACAAATGACAACAGCTTTTTTAATATTATCAATGTAAATAGTACCATACAAGTCCATAGGGTACTTTGGTTTGGATTTTATCATACAGGTTCACAGTTAAAATAGTATAAAAATCAGTTTTATTTTGTCAGATAGTTGAAAATTTCCGCCATTATAAAGTTTTCGATAAAAAATACCTGGATGTATGACGTACGTTGTCCACCCTGTATATGCCTCTGGTCTGTGATTGTTATGTCTCCATTTATGATATTAAGAAAAATGCTTAAAAAATCATAAAATTCCATAAGAATACATTAATAACATGTAACATTTAAGCTGCAGTTGTTAATTAATCTTAATTATATAAGCTATATTCATACATGTGATAGAGTTGCTATTCTACAACTGGAGATTTGCAAATTTTAGGCTGGAGATTTGGTCTCATAACTGGAGATTTTTTATCGATGTTTTTATTGACGTGTTTGATGTGTGTTTTTATTGTTTATTGATGTTTTCCTTTTTTTGTACTTGATTTTTTTCACAGGCGGAACATTTTGACGGGAGAGACGGAAGGGACCCTCAAAATCGGGAGAATAATGCTCCCGCCGGAAGGTTCACATGTATGTATATTTTATGTTGTTTTTTGCACTTCTTGCTTAGTGGTAAGATTTGAATTTATTTGTGGTGTTTAATGCCACTTTCAGCAATATCATGGTGACCAGTGTTAGTGGTGGAAGAAGCTGGAGTACCCGGAGAACCACCGACCATGGGCAATCAACTGGTAAACTTTATCACTTGCGGCTGTGATTCGAGTGCACCCTTTTTGTAATTTACAAAGCCAGGCGCGAACCCACACCATATTGGTGATAGGCTTGTATGAGTTGTTAGGTAATCCAACTACCTACATTTTATAACTTATCGAGAAACCTGGGCCCTACTTATTGGTAAGACTGCATCCAGATGTCTAAATATCTGTGACCAAAACAAATTTGTAAAAATATTTATTGTTTGCAATATCTACTTCAAAGTTGAAAGTAACATTACAGAAAAAAACATAACAAAACTACATATATATATATAACAAACAATTTAAACATGTCATATCTGAGCACCATTGGTCAAGTTGCACCATATTTCACATTTCATCTTTTCATAGTTAAAACCAATATCATTGATTCAATATGAACATTTCACATTGCACTATTTTTTGCCATATTGCACTTAATTACTTATCACTAATATCATGTCCATTATAACTATTGTTTACTACTGTTTCTTGTCTACTTGAATGTGATTAAACAAGTCATGGAAAATTGAAAATACAGTCTCATCGTCACAAATGAACACATGTTGACGTTTTGCTGGGGGAATATTATTGTTTTTGTCTTCTTCAAGCGAAAAAAGTTTTCTCTTCACACCTTTTCGATCACAAGAGTCAGCAAACAGGTTTGTGGATTCTGGTGTCTGTTGTTCTTGGATATTCAATAGAGATGTTGTTATATCTGGTGTGACGTTATTATGAAGGGGAATTATTCCAGTAAACAACATATCCATTTGGTAATCATCTGTAGAACTAGGTGCTGGAGTAGAACAGTAACTTGAAATGACATCATCTGTATGTGATGTAGAATACGTTGAACTTTCGTGAATGTCGCCAAGAATTTCATCTATAAAGCTGTCGCTCTCACTGCATTCTAGATCAACACATGACTCTATAGAAAAATAAAATAAAATTACCATATTACTGTGATGTTGTAGTTAGTTATTATGTCATGACGGAAATATTTCGCAGTTGAAATACAGATAAAGAATGAAAAAAAAGTAAAATTAGTAAAAGTAAAAGTAGTTCTTATATGGTCCATAGATTTACTCAGCTACACAAAAACAACTATTTTATAATTAAAGCAAGAACAATTGATAAATATTATTTTCGTATAATTTAAAAACAAACTAAGTTAAGTTTTATTCAAGATCTTTTTATTTATGTTTTAATATTTTTATGCTAAAACAAATATATGAAGCGATAAATAGACGGCTAGCCATTTTGAAACTGTTTTCAATATTCCTGTCCTTACCCAGGGAATACAGTCTGATATCCTCATCTTGATTAGCCAATCAGATTGTAGGAATTCATTGGATAATTTACTTTAACAGAATATATATTTATATTAGAAAATGATATTGTTTGTAAAATTAAATATCTCAATAATTAAAACAATGCATGTTTCAATTCATTGATTACACTTTGGATGCACAAAATGTAATTTACACAGAGTTATCATTCTTGGACATAGTGTTCAAAATTACAATGAATTGTTATCTTCTTCTTCTTTTCGTTTGCCTTTACACTTGGAGTTCAGTTGCCACTACGAATCTGGTGGTCTTCTGTAGGGCATCCATGGGTCCATAAAGCTTCTCCTGGAGTGTTGTTGGTAGTGCAGGGGTGTGGAAATATTGAAATATTCTACTTGTCCCCGGGCAAGTTATCTGAAAAAAGTTACTTGTCCGGATAAAATCCTACTTGTCCTGTTTTTTGTTTTGTTTTTTTTATAAACATTTGATACTTGCAAACACAGTTGCTAACTAAAAAAAGTAAATTGAACTTGTTTATATTTNGGTTGAGTCTGTTGTGTCCTATCCTCAGTCTAAAGATGGTACATTTTTGTAGTTTGGTCAGATCTTGTCAGCTGGTGGTAACTGTCTTGTTGCTGAGGAGTCTTGAATAGAGATTTGATGATGGTCTTCATCTCTGTGAGGCAGACTGGGTTTTCTTGCTGTTGTTGTCCAGCACCATATTTAGCTAATCTGTCCACTTCCACAATGAGAGGGGATCCACTGTAGCACTGTTTTAAGGGTGTTGATGGTGTATAATGCCTGTTCAAGCTGAGGTAGGTTGTCATTTATCAAAGTGTATAACACTGAGAGGGCACCAGTCAGGAATACGACTTGAGTGTTGTCAACTTTGTACTTGATGGTATGTGCAGCATGAATAATGGCTTCCCCTTCAGCTTTGTAGTTGGAACAGTGTAGGCCTGTTGGTATTGCCTCTGATTGCTGCTCTCCATTGGGATACTGAATGTATATACTAGCCCCTCCTTTCGTGGTTGATCCATCTGTATACACTCTTACCCATGATTCAGAATGGTACTTTTCTTCTAGCATACTCATTGTCAGTGGGTTTTTTTAACAATGCTATTCTGTTCGGCTTTGGTAGTGATATTTGGAACTGAGGTCTGGATGGTGATATTTCCTAGTTTATCTTCACTGTGTGAAAGCTATGGGTTTGCCATTCTTTGGTAAAACTTCTTGGGTGTTTTCTTTGTCTCTTGTCTCTAATGCAAAACTCGATCTTTTGAGTCTGACTGGGGAAGGTTGTTTTAATCTTATATTCATCGGATGGTCTTGAGAGCACTGATATTTGGTGGCCTGTATCATGGCTTTGCATTCCCTTCTCTTACATAATGGTGGTATGTTTGTAATCTCTTCCATACTTTGTATTGGTGTTGACTTCATAGGGATAGGGTATCGGGTCCGTTCGCCCTAACTACACATTCGCACTAAAAGTGGTTCCGTTATTTCATAGCACCTGTGATGATTCGTAGTGCCTGGTTTGAACTTTGTCTAAGGTCTGATGGTGAGTCTTGGCTGCTGTCATCCACGAACTAGATCCATATTCAAGATGTGGCCGTACAATTCCTTGGTAAACAGATTTCAAGATTGTTTCATTAGGGAACGGCCATTTAACTTGAAGGGGGGGAGGTTATGGTTTTTTCCTAAAAAAATATTCTGATTCCCAATGTTGCTGAAAAAAATATTCTGATTTTGGTGGAGGGAAAAAAATAATCTGATTCAAAGTTTTTGTCATATAACCTAATGTTAAATTCTGGAAAAAATTTCACGCGACAAAAAAAAAATAAACATTCTAACTCTCATGTTGTCCGAAAAAAAAATTCTGAACGAAAAAAAACCATAAACCCCCTGCAAGTTAAATGGTCGGTCCCTTAGCACCCCATTTTGTTCCTCCAAATTTTCTCATGATGTTCTTTTTTTTTGTTATGTGCCATGTGTCAGTCATTTTAAGTCTTTTAACTTTATTAATAATTACAATTGTTAAATGGTGTTTTGGTCAGTTCTATGGACCAATTCTTATATTTTAATATAGACCAAAAGAAACATGGCAGATATGTATATATATGGCAAGGACGGATGTGTAATGGATGGTAAATAGCTATATATATTGTGCAGGTGCTTCTATGTGACATTTCACGACGTTGATTATTTGCGACTAGTCCTAACACATTACTGTGCTTCCACAAATGGAATAAACTGTTAATTATTAAAGGAAAATGCCGTGGTCTTAACAAGTTAGCGTGGAAATTTAAATGACAGTAAATAAAAGACATTTGTGTTAATGAATGCTAAAAATAGTATACCGCAAGGTAGAATTTGATGATTGAAGTTGCCTGTAGCACCAAATAATGGGGATCGCCATTTTTCAAAACTCTTCAATGCGGTCATACTTAAATACGCCTGTGGAGAAAATATGTACGCCTGTCGGTTTGGATAGTTGAATTTAGTAATAAAAACAATAAAGATTGATAAACAAAAGTTAAATAAATACATTTATCTCAATTTTATGTGGTAATATAGGGGTTATCGGGTAAGGGAAGTCCTCCGATTTTACGTCCGCCAAATAATATGTACCGGGTATATATCATATGATATGTATATACGTTTTTATATTTTTATAAGAAGAAAATTGATAAAGAAAAATAATTACATACATTACAATTTTGATACAATTTCGTGCAATTTCTGCAGAATCTGGTTCTCAAAAATTACGATTTTTTCACATATTAAAATTACAGACATTATGTATCACAAGTGTTTTCCTACCTGACTGAATATAAATATACATGTATATATTCCTAAATATGAACAAATGTAAGGTCCACATTATAAGAATTGTAAGAATGTTATAATCTTATATATTGTTTGACGGCGGCTTTCTCAGTGAGAAATTGCGCCCATAATTTTTTTTATATTAGAGTTTTGTATGATTACTAACTTTTAAATTGATGTTTATTTATTAAATAGTGTGAGTTTTAGAATATTAGACGTTTTTAAACCGAAGAAGTGAAGATGTTTGAAATTTATTTTATTTCTAATTGAATGACTGTCATTTGAGTATTATAATTTGTATTATTTATAACTTGAACCAAAATTAACTGCTGTCAATTTTAAACTTAGCATAAAAATTACTTAAACCGTGTGGCAAATCCCAGTTTCGTAGGTATAGTGTATCGTATTGAGTTGGGCATTCCCTACTTCTAGATACACGTTAACCCTACGTTGTTGTTAATGAGGTACTTGACATTGATAATAACTCGCGCAAAAATTGCCAAAATTTTAACTTTTGGAAAAGTGATTTGCAATTTGCAAGTTACATTAAAGTCTCAAACATGCAAATAAAGCCATCAAAACATGATATATCAACTCAAAATATATTTTATTGTGATAATACAACAATATATTCATTCAAAACATGTTATAAATGCAGCAGGCGTATACATTTTCTCCACAGGCGTCATTTTTATCTGCAGGCGTATGCAGGCGTATTTAAGTACGGCTCCTTCAATGTAGAGGAGACAAAAGTCATAATGTGATCATAATCTATTCTCGGATTTATCCTGCCCGTGACGTAGTAAAAGTCGGTATATATCAACATTGTATCAGTTGCAATTTTATCATTAAAAATTATGTAAATCGTAAAATAGCGTCGTATATTTATCTTTTGATATTTACAATATCATTATGACTTCATGTCAAGCATTTTATTGCACTAATGAAAGGGAAAATGTGAGAAGAATTTTTTTTTGTAATTACCGGTCAGAACTATCCTTGTCAACACATCGACCAGTGACCACGAAAAACACGGGAAAGTACGACAGCATTGGGGACAAAAAAGAAAAAAAACATGTGTAAGCATAAAACGACTTAAAACTGACAGTTATTTAACCTACGGCCAATCACGTAAAACATGAAATTATAAGTAGAACACCCCCCTCTTTTTCACCGTACAAATAAACTCCTTTGTTTTATGAAAATGTAACATGGGATGGAAATATTAAGAACAAAATTAGAACGATATACAATTATAAACATTGTATTGCAGTTGATCTGATATTAAAACATAACCAAACGGGCACGATGTTGAAAAGAGTCGGATACATGTTATTTATTCAACTAACATGATCTGACTGTGTGACGTCACATGAAGAGGTGTCATGGCCGCTTACACTACGACAGGAAATTCCAAATATTCATATTTTTAATTGGGTATATTAATGTTAATAAAGGTAGGTTTTTTTTTAATAATAAGTTATTTACGAATAACAAGTTATAATGAATTGAATTAAAACAACTTTTCAACTAACTGGTCTTTTCCTTTAACACATTTATAAGGTATTATTACATTATTAAATATTTCTGTTTTGGAGTAAAAAAAATAAGATAATATTTCTAATGCCTACATTTAGATTTAAAATTCGGAATTCTTGGGGACATATGTATGTTGTAGAAATGTGTAGATTTAAGACCACTTCCCATGGAACAAGGAAGATGGAATATTATAGGTAGAAAGATTGTGTATACTTTGTAATAAAAATGATATTGGTGATGAATACCACTATATATTAGAACCAATAGTTCGAAGAAAATAGAAAAATGTATTTCAGATATGTTAATGTTATAAAATTTAGGAAGCTTATGACATCTAAAAACATATCAGTATTGATAAAACTTTATAAATTTATTAAAATGTAGGAGATCCGGGATAAAACTTGACAGCTTCAAAGAACAGATGCCACTATCTGTTCTCCAACAACACGTCTAATCATCATATATATAGTTATCACCTTTATTTGATCGTTATCATATTTTTTTACACCACGCATGCACGACACATAATAGTCAATAAGATGACGGAGTGCGGAAATTGAAAGAAGAAATTATATTTTTGTTACATGCATTTCGTACTGTAACTATTATACTTATATGTATATGACTTAATGAGAATAGATATACCATCCAAAAGATCGGTAATGATTTAGCATATTCATTAAATCTGCAACAAATAGATTTCGGAAGTTTATTTTGAATAATTAAATCAAATCAAATACTTTATTGCCATTATACAGTTACTGCG
>MJUT01049985.1:167837-178294 GCA_002080005.1 Gigantidas platifrons | reverse complement strand
AGCAGTAAAATGAATGCCAGACAATAAAATGCTAGACAATACACAGGGGTAAACAGAGCAGTAAAATGAATGCCATACCATACAATGCCATACAATACTCAGAGGTAAACAGAGCAGTAAAATGAATGCCAGACAATACAATGCCATACAATACACAGGGGTAAACAGCAGTAAAATGAATGCCAGACAATACAATGCCAGACAATACACAGAGGTAAACAGAGCAGTAAAATGAATGCCAGACAACACAATGCCATACAATACTCAGAGGTAAACAGAGCAGTAAAATGAATGCCAGACAATACAATGCCATACAATACAGTGCCAGACAATACACATGGGTAAACAGAGCAGTAAAATGAATGCCAGACAATACAATGGTAAAATGAAAAAGGATAAAGAGTCAAACAATGATCTACATAACATCACAAAGAGATCACAGGGGGTAAACAGGGAAGTAAAATGAATGCCAGACAATACAATGGTAAAATGAAAAAGTATAAAGAGTCAAACAACGATCTACATAACACCACAAAGTAAACTAAAGATTGAGAAGGAAACCTCATCAAAAACCAGGGGTTAACTCAGGTGCTCCGGAAGGATAAGCAGTTCCTGCTCCACTAGTGGTACGGCACCCGTGGTGTTACTCTTATGATTACGACAAACAGAGCATATCCGTGGTCATTTGTGACACAGATATTCCGTAACGGCACGGAAAACGTTCGGAGTAATGACTATAATTAAACCACTAGGAATCATTCGTTCAGTAGCTCCCCTTTTAGCAGTAATCCATAAACAGTTTTTGCAGGCATAGTGCCGAACAAGATTTTGTTTCGCAAACGATGTTATCATTAATATTAATTCTTTAATGATTTGAAGTCTTGATATTTAGATAAATTAGAAAGAAATTAAATTATTTTTATTTTAAACATATTTTATTGTTCTATGCAAAACAATTGGATAGGACACACGTTTCACAACTTAGAAACGTCTTCTCCAATACACACATGAATAAATACAAAATGAACTTATATAATATTATATACATATTTCATATTAAGTAAAGATATGCAAAAAAACAAACAAAAACTAAAAATGTTGAGCATCATGTAAATGGATTATCAGAGCTAAAATATACTTAATCGAACACGCCATTATATTTTAATGACACGAACACACCGAACATTCATTTTGGATTTAACTTTCTAAAGGATTTGTATTTAAAGTGGTGCTTAATTAAGGTAGTTAACATGTGAAGATATAGGGAGGAACCATTCTTCTATTAACCTTTGGTAAGTGTATTGCTTTTTTTATATTATTATTAAAAACTCTTATCTATGATATGACGAGTCGATAATCCAGTTGCATGAGGCTGTCTCGATACTAGTTCATATGATCTTGATCAATAAAGTAAGACATACATTCATTATTAACCTGTTTCATTTTGCAAATATGACAAATTTACAAATATTTATGATCATGACATAGAAAAGTGACGGGTGTCTTTAATGTATTTTTAAACTGCCAAAAATATGGAACAATTTACATCACAGCTAAGTGTTTCATTTCCAAAAAATAATAAATCGATATTTACTGGAATTCCAGTCAAATTCAACTTATTTATTTCAAATAATACAATAATACGGGTTGCGGTAAATCTGTTACATTGTAACAAGTAGTGATCTGCATTTTCATTATGATGTCCACATAAACAATTAGAATTTAAAATAAAATTTGCATGATAACAATCTGCATTTAATGCACTGCAATTATTTCGCATTCTAGAGAGTAATACAACGAGAAAGCGGTCACCTACATAATAATATTGAGGATTTCTCCTCTTAGTAAAAAAATATTTGTTGAAATTTTAGTTTTAAAGTGGAAAAAGGAGGGAGATTTCTAATAGTACGATCCAAAGAATTCCATGCTTGAATAGTAGATGGAAAGTAAGAATTTTGGTAAACAGACAAACGGTTAACAGGTACATGTATATTATGACTGCTACGTAATTATAATTAACGTTTGCTGCCATTAAAGGTGGAACTAATTCAAATAAATAATCGGGTGCTTCCTTATTGACAATTTTGTTAAAAAAGTTGCATTTTTTTTAACTTCCCTTCTTGTACTCAATGTTTCCCACCCCATTTCCTTGTAGACTAAGGTAAAGGTAAAAGGTAACATATATTTAGGTTTAAAAATTTCAACATCATACACAAGTGTTTAAAAATTTCTCATTAATTCAAAAATAAAACATAAAACTGTCATCATTAACAGAAACCGCAATCCACTCATTGTAGCTGCTGAAAACTTTCATACCAAGGACAGCCCATGAAAGCCATTCAGCTTATTTCCAATGGGGTCCTTTACAAGTATCAGCTTAAAGTTCAAGTTGATATTAAAAGATCAACATGAGCGGGTAGAGGGATTACTTAATTTTAAAATAAGTACATTATCTATGAAAACATATATATATATAATTGCCATTATTATGATATGACACGCCTTTCCCGTTCTTCACTGGTGTGTATCAGGTGGCACTTCACTTCTTTTTTAAATCTTTGCAAATCCTTGATGGATTTAATAGAATCGGGTAGAGAATTCCAATCATGTATTCCATTGTAGTTAAACGTTGTTGATTCGATGCCTTTAATTTTTGGTGTAACATAATTAATATGACTTGATCTAGTATTATGGGCATGATGTCCATTAATTTTGATGAAATTATTTTTCAAAAAAGAAGGACATTTATCATAATATATTTTATGAGCATGGTTCAATCGAAGCTGTTTTACTCTGTTTTCAATATTTAAAAATCCTAGACTAGCTTGCTTTATACTAGTTCTTGGGCCTATACTTTTCATGAATCTAACTGTTTTGTTTTGTGCCACTTGCAGTTTGTTTTTTAAAGCATGACTTATACCAGCGTACCAGGAGGAACAAGAATAATCAAAATGACATTGAATAAGTGCCATACTTAAAGTTTCCAGCGTTTCGGCAGATAGACAATTTGCCTTTCTATACATAAACCTCAACCGGGAATTAACCTTTTTAATAATAGAGTTAACTGTTTTTTCGCCAGACAGGTTTTAATCAATGTCAATGCCTAAATATTTAACACTATTTTGTGAATTTATTATATGACCATTACAGTTAATTTGAAATTCAGTTACATTTTTTTATTTTCTCTTTGGACCAAAAAGAATGCATTCTGTTTTACCAAGGTGGAGAGAAAGTTTGTTGTCAACGAGCCATTCACTACATGATTCGAATTCTTCACCAAGTTTTTGAGAGATAAATTCAGGATTTTTATGAGAAAACATAATAGTACTGTCATCTGCGTACAGAAGTAATTTACAGTCTGCGTTAATGCTTATGGACATGTCATTGACATAACAAAGGAAAAGTAAAGGGCCTAGAATACTTCCCTGTGGAACACCACAGCTAATGTTTGCTGGGTTGGATTCTGTGCCATTAACATTAATCAACTGTTGTCTGCCTGTTAAATACGATTCAAACCATTTAATGTTAGATATTCCCATCGCTTGAAGCTTGTTGCAAAGAATTTGATGATCGACCGTATCGATTGCTTTTTGAAGATCTATCATTACCATACCAGTGAAGAGGCCGTTAGATGTTTGAGGTTTAATATCATCAAAAAGATGAGTAAGGCATGTATCGGTGGAATAAGCGCTTCTGAAACCAGATAGAAGTTCATATAGCAAGTTGTTTTTGTCTAAATATGATTCTAGCTGTTTATATACTGCTTTTTCTAAAGTTTTTGATATAATACACAGTATACTTAATGGTCTATTATTTCCAACCTCTGTTCTATTATTTTTCTTAAATAATGGTTTGACCCGTGCTGATTTTAATTGATCGGGAAGTATACCACTCGTTATTGATAAATTTACAATGAAATTGATGGGCTTTGTTAGTGTTGTAGCAGCATCTTTGACGAACCTTGCTGGAGTGTCGTCTAACCCTGTGCTTTTAAATGAATTAAGGTGACACAATTCCTTATATATAAATTCCTCGGACACAGGACTTATTTCAAGTTGTAATCTATTGATATTAACTCTACTATAAAACTGTTGGAAAAGAGTAGAGGCTACGTGGAATATATTTGGAGATGGAGGCAACTTTTCAACAAGCTTCGATGCCACGGTTGTGAAAAAATTATTGAAAATGTTTGCGATGTCATTTAAATTATGACAATTTTGACCATCCACCTGAATCATAACTAGCATATATAGATAATCCTGTCATTATACGAGCTGCTTCTATTTGATTTTTTTCTGGGCGATTACAATTTGTTTGTCCACAATTATCCCAAACTTCTGAGGCATATTCCAAAATAGGTCGAATGAAAACTAATTATATTTTTTTCAAGATAATCCCTTTTTAACTGTATTTAAGTTTTCTTAATATGTTAAGTTGCTTAGAAGTTTTTTCAATCAGTACATCAATATATTTTGTCCACTTGCAATCACTGCTAAAATAACACCTAAATATTTATGCATATGCACAGGAGATAATGAAATATCGCTAAAGTCAAATATTGAATTATTTTCTAAATGCCTTGTACTAAAAATCATAATATCTGTTTTATTGGGATTGAATTTCACAAGTCATCTAAGTCTAAGTCTGTACTTATTAAAGTATGTAAATTTTCTTCATTATTTGCGGTCTACCAAAGCCAGTCATATTGTCTGCTACGTCATTTATACAATTAAGAAAAGCAATGGACACAAGACCGACCATTTGGGCACACCAACCTTTAATTATCCAGTACTATTGCATCTTTAATAACTACTCGTTGTTTTCGTCTTGAAAGATAACCTTTTAACCAGAAAAGAAGATTCCCTTTGATGCCATATTTCTCGAGTTTTAATATAAGCGCTTGAATCCAAACTGTATCAAAGCTTTACTAATATCATCAAAGGTTATACTAGTTATTTGTTTTTTATCCAATGCAAGTAAAATATTATCATCAAGTTCAATTAACTGATGGGTAGTTGAATATCCTGGCAGAAAACCCGACTGGAATTTATATAAAAGTTTGTTAATATGCAGATGATTGTTCTAAAGTCATGCTAACACATGACAATAAGGAGACTGGACGATAATTTGAGGGTAGAAATTTGCCCCCCTTTTTAAACAAAGCAATGACATGTGCAACTTTCCACTGATCTGGAAAAAACATTCCTTTTAACGATCGAGTGAATATTTTACAGCTAATAACATTCGGTTACTTATAATATCATGTCCAACAGCCTTATCTACATTCAACGTGGAAATTATATCTATAGCATCTTATTCACAAACTTCAATATCAGAAAGAACATTCAAGCATCTACAATCAAAATCCGGTAAAACCTTATTTTCATCCATTAAATTTGATATTGAACAAACATATTTATTTATTTTTTGCTTTTTCTATGGATCGTATGATAATTTAAAGTCGTTCTGTGGATCAGAAAGAGGAGGAGTCGCATTATATGAACTTTCATTTTTTATTAACATATTAATGGTTTTCCAATATAATTTGCCATTGGCTGATTTTAATTCATCTACATTTTCATTTATATTTGCATAAAATTTCTTTTTGGCTTGTTTTTTTTTTTTAATTATTTACCTTATTTCACTGTTGTTTATATTTCGTCTCTGTTAGTACTGATTTAATTTTAAGAAAAGTTTTACGAAAACGATCGCGTATTCGTATCTCTCTTCTCAAAGTGGAATCAAACCAAACTTTGTCGTCATTTCTTATAATTACCTCCTTTGTCGGAATCCATGTACTAGCTATTTTCAAAAATATTGACGTGAAAGCAGTGACCGCTCCATGAATATGATTTCCACCAGTTACTAAATTGACCCAGTCTGTTTCAGATATTCTTTGTTTCATAAAAAGAAAATCTGCTCGTTTATAATCCCAAATTTTACGTTGATAATTTTTATTATTACTGAAACCACAACCTATTGTGACGTATGTTCCATCATGATCGCTAAACTCTCTGTCAATGTGTATTGTATCACTATCAATAATACTTATCGAGTCGGTGATTAGAATTGGATCAAGAAAAGAATTATTACCGGTACGATTATCAAAATGTGTCGGTTTATTAATAATGTTAACAAAACCATTGATGAAAATAATATCCCTAATATGTGTAGGAATATTAGCCATAAAATTTATGTTCAAATCACTCAAACATATAATATTACAATTATCGTCGAGAGCTCTTTTTAGCATAAAATCAAAATACTGCCAACAATATGCAGGTACTTGTCTCACTGACCGGTAATTTATGTTGATCAGTATAGACTGAAATTTAGTTTTAAGTTCAAACCACATACACTCTAGTAAATCACCGTGTTCTAAATCCTGTCTACGTACAACATTAACAAAACTTTTATAATAAAAAATAATATCACCTCCACTACAGTTCCTATCCCTCTTAATGGGAACCTCAAAACCCTGCAAACTTATGTCAGCATCACTTATACTGTTATCTAAGTGTGTTTCCGTAAAAAATATGATATCGTTTTCTTCAACTATATCTACAATATAACTTAATTTATTTCGCAGACTTCGTATATTCGCATGAAAAATAGATAATGTGTTTTCGTGAGAGACTGGTGTGCTCTGTGGACCTGGGTTCGATTCAATATCCCCACACACTGGCACTCGAATTCCGGACCCCCCCTTTTCCTCATTTGGTCCCTCCCGCGAATATAGTATGGATCCTAGTCTGGAAGTATATCTTTGAGCTATTTATCCATATTTTACAACATTTCGTGTTACAACTCTCTCGTTCTACTAACTTTTGTTCCTAGGTCCAGCTGCCGTTTTACTTTAAAAAAACTTAAAGGTAAGAAACAATCATCAAAATACGACGAGTGAATCCTCGCTTCGACTCGATATTTTACAATAACGCGCCAGTTTTCAAAAGGACCTTCGCTTGTCCTCGTGTCAAAAATGAGTTCCCTTCATTCCTATCTAGTATGTACGAACAACAAATATTTATTGACGAAATTAAAGTTTATTCTCGACGACACGTCCAACTTTCCTCCACTCGTGACCATTCAGGAGGTCAACTGAGCGTATTTTTTTTCGCGCGATTTCATTGGTCGGAAAGATTTTCGGAACTGTTTTAGCTTGTTCTTCGCTACGCATGGCCAATCCATTTCGTATCGAGAGGCCTATTAAGCGGGAGTTTTAAAACGCGAAAAAAGTGGAACTGTTTAAATCAAAACTGGGTATCAGAAATTGCATTAAGAGGGTTTTTTTCTTGTTTTTTGGGGTGGGGGTGTCATTAATTATTTGTGATGAGCCTATGTACAAAAATGTTGATGCCCCCCCTCCCCCCGATGTAAATTAAAGAATATTTTTTTGCAAAGGCCATTACATGTGGAATTTTACACGTATCTCCCTAAACAGAAAAGAAATACAAAGAGTAGTTCTCATCCCTTTAATGCAAAAAATTCTTTTGAGGCAAATTTATAGCATAAGGGTAATAACAAAATTACCGAACTCCGAACAATCTTCCAAAGGGAAAGTCAAAACTCATAAGTATATAAACAGACAAAATCAGTCAACAACCGGAAAACTGTGAACACCGTAATGACCCTGACGTGGTAAACATATACCTGTTTCTAATGCAGAAGAAGAGCATTATGAAAATTACAATTTACAAGGGGTTTACTTATGTACACTGTCTTTTGTTGTTGCTGGGATAGGGGTTGAGGAGCGTTAACTCATTTTTATTTTTTGACAAGCCTAAATAAAAAGGAGATGTTTTTGCTTGATGATAACTAGTGTCCCTTTCTCTATGATCATTTCAGTGATCAAATGGTCATCCGTCAAAATTTATGTTTGAAAAGCATTTTTCCATTTCAGACAATATTCTTACCGAGTCACTAGGTTCGTCATTTTTTTTCTGGTGCCGTTATAACAATCTGGCTGAAAAGGTTTACTTTCCCCTTTTTTTCGCGGTTTAAAACTCCCGCTTAATAGGCCTCTCGATACGAAATGGATTGGCCGTGCGTAGCGAAGAACAAGCTAAGAAAGTTCCGAAAATCTTTCCGACCAACGAAATCGCGCGAAACAAAATATGCTCGGTTGACCTCCTGAATGGTCACGAGTGGAGGAAAGTTGGACGTGTCGTCGAGAATAAATTTGAATTTTGTCAATAAATATTTGTTGTTCGTACGTATAAACTAGTTAGGAATGAAGGGAAATCATTTTTGAGACGAGGAAAAGCGAAGGTCCTTTTGAAAACTGGCGCGTTATTGTAAAATATCGAATCGAAGCGAGGATTCCCTCGTCGTATTTTGACGATTGTTTCTTACCTTTAGGCTTTTTAAAGTAAAACGGCAGCTGGACCTAGAAACAAAAGTTAGTAGAACGAGAGAGTTGTAACACGAAAATGTTGTAAAATATGAATAAATGGCTCAAAGATATACTTCCAGACTAAGATCCATACCATAATCGCGGGAGGGAACAAATGAGGAAAATTGAGGGGTCCGGAATTCTAGTGCCTGTGTCCCGACAGACAATCAATAAACTGAATAATAATAGATAAGACAAAAGTATATTATAATTAGACTTATATTTCACTAAACACCATGACATAACATATCGTAGGTATAACAAATACATATCAGTAAAATCATTCAAGCACACCGACACCTTTCCGACCTTTCTTGAACAAATCATACTAATTTTATTATACCCCCCGCAAACAAAATTTGGGGGGTATATAGGAATCACCCTATCCGTCCGTCCGTCCGTCCGTATGCCATGTACCTTGTCAGCGCAACTCCTCCTAAGCGGATTATTGGATTTTTATGAAACTTTACACACTTGTAGTACACTATCTGTAGATGTGCATGAAGGAATATGGTTGCTGTCCAAAATTTAAAATGGAAGATAATTCAACTTATGCTTTCACGAAAGGGGAGATGGCATGTATCTTGTAAGCGCAACTCCCCCTAAACGGCATATAGGATTGTTATGAAACTTTACACACTTGTATTACACTACCTGCTGATGTGCATGAAGGAATATGGTTGCTTTCCAAAATTTAATAGGGGAGATAATTCAACTTATACTTTCACGAAAAGGGGGGGCATGTACCTTGTAAGCGCAACTTCTCCTAAACGGCTTATTGTTTTTTTTATGAAACTGTACACACTTGTAGTACACTACCTGCAGATGTACATGAAGGAATATGGTTGCTTTCTAAAATTTAAAAGGGGAGATAATTCAACTTATTCTTTCACTGAAGGAGGGATGTCATGTACCTTGTAAACGCAACTCCTCCTAAACGGCTTGTATGATTTTTATGAAACTTTACACACATGTAGTACGCTATCTGCAGATGTGCATGAAGGAATATGGTTACTGTCCAAAATTTAATAGGGAAGATAATTCAACTTATACTTTCACGAAAAGGGGGGTGTACCTTGTAAGCGCAACTCCCCCTAAGCGGCTTATTGGATTTTTATGAAACTTTACACACTTGTAGTACACTACCTGTTGATGTGCATGCAGGAATATGGTTGCTTTCCAAAATTTGAAAGGGGAGATAATTCAACTTATACTTTCACGAAAGGGGCGGGGATGTCATGTACCTTGTAAGCGCAACTCCTCCTAAGCGGCATGTATGATTTTTATGAAACTTTACACACTTGTAGTACGCTATCTGCAGATGTGCATGAAGGAATATGGTTACTGTCCAAAATTTAATAGGGAAGATAATTCAACTTATACTTTCACTAAAGCGGGGGATGGTATGTACCTTATAAGCGCAACTCCTCCTAAACGGCATATAGGATTTTTATGAAACTTTACACACTTGTAGTACACTATCTGCAGATGTGCATGAAGGAATATGGTTACTGTCCAAAATTTAAAAGGGAAGAAAATTCAACTTATACTTTCACTAAAGCGGGGGATGGTATGTACCTTGTAAGCGCAACTCCTCCTAAACGGCATATATGATTTTTATGAAACTTTACACACTTGTAGTACGCTATCTGCAGATGTGTATGAAGGAATATGGTTACTGTCCAAAATCTAAAAGGAGAGATAATTCAACTTATTCTTTCACTAAAGGGGGGATGTCATGTACCTTGTAAGCGCAACTCCTCCTAAGCGGCATGTATGATTTTTATGAAACTTTACACACTTGTAGTACGCTATCTGCAGATGTACATGCAGGAATATGGTTGCTTTCCAAAATTTAAAAGGGAAGATAATTCAACTTATACTTTCACGAAAGGGGCGGGAATGGCATGTACCTTGTAAGCGCAACTCCTCCTAAACGGCATATAGGATTTTTATGAAACTTTACACACTTGTAGTACGCTATCTGCAGATGTGCATGAAGGAATATGGTTACTGTCCAAAATTTAAAAGGGAAGATAATTCAACTTATACTTTCACGAAAAGG
>MJUT01049985.1:139318-153520 GCA_002080005.1 Gigantidas platifrons | reverse complement strand
TATAATAAAAGTTACTGGTACAATGTAATTATACAATCTCATTCTTTTACATGTGACTGAGTATGTAGTTTGGTATGCCTTGATACAGATTTATTGTACACGTTTTGTTGATACCATATTTGGTCGTGGTAATCAAGAGAAGAGTGTAAATCTGCATTACATCGTACATAAAGAAAACGTTTGAAGATGTCAAAGTGGTAATCAGAAGCCATACGTCGAATAATACAATACAATGGTGAATAGACAAAGGCCAAACAGGCAAACAATAGTCGACAAAATAGAGCAAAAACCATCTCCACTTACAAACGTGGGTGAACTCGAGTGTTCCGGAAAGATATGCAGCTCTTGTTTCACTGGATGCACCCGTCGTGTAATTCTAACTAAAAATCACGTGATAAGTCATAAAAGAGGAAAGAACGGGATTATGTTTACGACTAGTGGAACATATTCGTGGTAATTTGTTCTGACGCTGCTGTATTGTATGTTTTCATTTGATTAAAATCAATACGTTTATACAGAGCGAAGTAACTTATTGATTTTTTTAGATAATTATGTTTATTCACTTGGTGATCTATTAAAATCTACAAAGAAACGTGATTTGATGGTTGCTCACATCAGATTTTTTTTTTTGACATTCGGAACCGCCCAAGATTGTTTCCGAACTATAACCTCGGACGTTGATCTTATATATTACTGGATCCCCACATAAAAAAGAGATCATACAAATATATAATTCTAGCGATAAAAACGTAGATATCTAATTTAGTGCACACGACACGTTTCTGGAATAACCTTTATCAGGTACGCTCAAAATCGAATGATGGGAAAGTCAAAGTATTTAAAAGTGTTTGGGAGGAAGGAAACAAAATGCCATAAACATGATAGTTAAAATCGACTAAGGTCATCTATTCCCACGGAAGGTGAACCGTAGCTTTGATAAAGACAATTATATTATTTAGAAATTTTAAACTTCGATAAGTTTTTCTTATTTTACAATTGATCACTTAGTAATGTTCACATTTTAGACATTAAGGAGCATCATTTGAAAAAAGATTGTGGACATACATTATTTTCGAAGCAGTATTGTGCACAACTGATAAGAAAGGTAGTAAAGATAGATGTTGTGGTGAAGAAATTTATTGATTCTAAGGCAATATCCAATGATGAAAGAAAATCACTGCGCAATAGGAAAGTAGTAGACCAGAAACTTAATCATATACTTACCATAATTAATGAACATTGCAATGAAGATAATCTTCAAGCTTTGAAGACTTTCATTGATATATTGGGAGATACAGAAAATGGCGATATAGCACAGCAATTATCACTGATCTACAACGAAAGGTAAGATCATCCCATATGATTTACAAGTTCAGAGTTAGAACTGATTTGATATATATATATATATATACCTTTATTCTCATAGCAAAATTACATGGTAAAGAGATAAATATCAAAAATAAAAACATATTTACAACAGTTTCCGAACGGAAGTAAATAAATCAATAGCTACCTAAGGACACACTTTACTATTAACTATTCTTATGAATTTACATAATTCACTTAGTTCAACCACAAAATTTGAACACAATAAGACACAGTATTTTACAGTACTTGGTCTACATCTGCATTTTTTTAGGAGTCCATCTGGCTCTGTCATGTTAAATTCAGTGCATTCGAATAAATAATGATATTCGTCTTCCAACTCTCTACTCTGACACAAATTACATACTATATTCTCTTGATTGATATTTTGCCACCGATTTCAATGGGTAGTCTGTAATAAGAGGTGCGGAAACGACTAAGTAAATTTTCAAAAGAGACCCCTTTTTGTATAATACTGGAATATATTCAGCATATTCTGTAGATTACTTGCAGACTGCCAAAAGAGCAGTATCATCAGCATGCATAATCAAAAATAATGTAACCTAATAACGTACTTCTAATTCATCAGATAAAGTTACATTATTATTTTCTAAAATGTTTCCAAATCATCTAAGTATAAAGAAAATAGAAAAGGAATACGATTTATTCTTCGGAAACTTCATTATTATACATAATTTTTGATTTCACATTATGATACATATTAACTATTACATTGTGCATTTTACCAATAATCTGATTCATGAGTAATTTACACCATAAACCCTCTCTCCAAACAGTATCGAAGGCTTTTATCAAAATCCATGAATACACAGAACATTTTGTTTTTCAAGGTATCGACGTAAACAGTTTCCCTAGACAGCTCAAAATAGAAATTAGTCTATAATTTTTAGGATCACTAGATTTTCCCTTGATTTTGAATATGGGTATAATATTTCCTGATAGCCATGTTCCCGGTACTACTATACAATTGAATAATTTAACAAAAATTGGCATCAGCAAATATTCTGATGATTTTATATATTCATTAATTATATTATCATCGTAACATGTTTTCTCGATTTTTAAAGCTTTAACAGACTTGGATATCTCATCCGCTGTAACTTATCCATTTATTTCCATATTGGGGGTATTTATGAAATGAAGCTCTATATCCAGGAGATCGTAATCATTTTCTATGTTATCAGGAGTTTCATTCAATTCAAAATGATCTAATAGAAATATTTGGTTGCTTCTATCGACAACTTAGATTGAATATTTTCCACTATTATTTACTATTGTTTTATCGTTTGCCTCATTTCATTCCTATGATTAACGATGCTTGCGTCGAGCACTCTTTTATTCTCTTTTTCTGTCTTCTTCATCTCCGATTTTGAAGTTTCTGTTATTTTCTCTTGTGTCTACTCTTTCGTTGGCTGTGATTTTGTCTAACAAACTCACAGTCTATTCCGAACCATGGTTTTTCAGAAACACTTACTTTACTCTTTTTCTCTTTTATGTTTCTCGATCTCTTAGTTCCAAAAGTTGTCTAGCTAAAGTTATAAAAGGTTTACTGCGCTTGTCAATACAAGTATCAAGTTCAGCTGATGATAAGTTTTTTGGACTGAGATTATTCACAGAATTCTCTAAGTCAATCATAAGCTGTAATTCTAGATTTTCAAGAAAAAAGACATTTTATTTTAATTTTCCCACTTGCGTGTTTACAGTTTCGTTAGCTATTTGATGATAACATCATACTGATATTGTTTAACATGATCTATAAAAATTGATATTGGGCAATGGATATCTGAAAGAAGCTTACTAAATTCTAACACTTTTGGAGTATACACATTATTGTCTATATAAACTTTGTCACGCACCATCCTAGTGAAGTTGCCATTATCTCGGTCTTATTTTATCACTGGGTATAGCTGTTTCAGCTTATTCTCTATATCTAGCGGGAAGTATTGGTGTATTTCAAACGGTTTCCCCTTCAGTTTGTTTTCGCATTTACTAGGACATAGGCCACTACGGTAGATAAAGCGAGCAACAATCGGTCTGTGGGTCGGATAACTTTTTCCCCCGTATGTTTTCATTCTCTGGTTTTCTCTTACGAATTCTATCCAATGTTAGATTTCGATTTTTTGTCCTAAGAAAACACTAGCGTTTCCTCTGCTTTATCATGCGGTGTTTCCTTCAGACCAGTAAATACCAGATTGTATTTTATCGATCGACACTTTAGGTCCAATAATGATTCCTTCATTTCGTCTCTCTCGTTCTTCAACGTGTGAAGATAAGCCCCGCTCGTAGCACAATATTCGGCATAAAATTCCAACCCGTGGTGAAAACAATATAAATATATGGCTACCGGTAATGATTTTTCTTAAATATTAATAAGCAAAGACAGGTTCTGAGCTATTTTATCTCTCCCAAACTTTCTAACCTTTATACAGGAGTTTTTCCATTCTGTTTTCAAATATTTCAACGTTGGTATTTGTGACACTAATACCTGGATGTAAAATGTTATAAGTACACAATATGACAATTAAATCACAAACTTGCATAAACGCATTTGAGTTTGTACATTGTACTTTTATTCGGGTAGCTATAGACATTAAAATAGAAATTGATAAAGTCCCTCGGTGGGACGAACATTTTGTCATTCAACGAAGTGTTTAATTCTTTATCACTTTGTTTTGTGTACTTGGTGTTGTTTTACAAACCATTTTAGACGGTTATAAATTTTATTTTACTTGCATAGTATCGTTATAAAGTAGCGATCCAACACCCCGTAAGATTGATCATTGACTGGTTTTTCAGACGTTATATATATATATAAAGTCTAGGGGAATCAACCAACCAGAGAACTTAATAGGTAACGGATCGTCGTCGAGACATGACGATGCAGCACAAACAAAATAAATTATAGAAGTCTAGAAGATTGCGCAACGATACCGATAAAGATGTTACAAAAATATATTGACCAAATTTTCTATCAACAAATGGCCTTCTTCAGTGTCTATCAAAATTAGACTGAGTTTGTAAAAATTAGCTGGTATAATTACAATTCACTAAATAGTCAGGTGACAAAGTGTGACGTAATAAAAATCCAAGTATAAAAAAATTTATCTTCCTCATTTCATTGTAAAGATAGGATGGTATAATTACCACTCACTAAATAGTCAGGTGACAAAGTATGACGTATTACAATTGTTTAACTCTTTCATTATATATATATATATTCAAAATTGTTTTAAAAATAAATCTAGCACAGTACATGTGATAGTTGGGATTTTTATGACACTTTCACGGTATGTATATTCATAGTTAGCAGTGATATAAGAGTTTGAAAAGTAAGAAAAAAGTGTTTTTTAAATTTTATATCGGATCTAATATGAACAAACAACGTAATGCTCAGTTATATCTTCTGGTGGGATAAAATTAAATATTAAATCTTAAAAAAGAGAGAAAAATCACATGGCTTATTTAGTCGATTCATTAGAATTTTTTATTAAGTGCATGGGTGTTTTTGCCAATTTAATGTTCCAATACCTTAATTTGATATTAAGAAAAGATTTAAGAGAACACAGAGGTAAACAGAGAAGTGAAATGAATGCCAGACAATACAATGGCAGAATGAAATAAGGATAAAGAGTCAAACAATGATCTACATAACATCACAAAGAAAACTAAAGATTGAGAAGAAGGAAACCTCATCAAAAACCAGGGGTGAACTCAGCTGGTACGGAAGGATAAACACTTCCTGCTCCACTAGTGGCACGGCACCCGTGGTGTTACTCTTATGATTACGACAAACGAACCATTGGCCCAGGGGTGAACTCAGCTGGTCCGTATGGATAAGCAGTTCCTGCTTCACTAGTGGCACGACACCCGTGGTGTTACTCTTATGATTACGACAAACAGAACATATCCGTGGTCTTTTGTGACACAGATATTCCATAAAGGTACGGAAAACGTTCGAAGTGATGACTATAACTAAACCACTAGGAACCATTGGCTCAGTAGCTCCCATTTTAGCAGTAATCCTTTAAGAGTTTTTGCATGCATATTGCCGATCAAGATTTTGTTTCGCAAAGGATGTTATCATTAATATTAATTCTTTAATGATTTGAAGTCTTGATATTTAGATAAATTAGAAAGAAATTAAATTCTTTTTACTTTAAACATAATCATATTTTATTGTTCTATACTAAACAATGGGATAGGACACAAGTTTCACAACTTAGAAACGTCTTCTCCAATACATACATGAATAACTACAAAATGAACTTATATACTATTATATACATATTTCATATTAAGTAAAGACATGCAAAAAACAAACAAAAGCTAAAAATGTTGAGCATCATGCAAATGGATTATCGGAGCTAAAGTATACTTAATCGAACACGCCATTATATTTTAATAACACGAACACACCGAACATTCAATTTGGATTTAACTTTCTAAAGGATTTGTATTTAAAGTGGGTGCTTAATTAAGGTAGTTAACATGTGAAGATATAGGGAGGAAGCATTCTTCTATTAACCTTATTTATGATATGACGAGTCGATAATCCAGTTGCATGAGGCTGTCTCGAAACTAGTTCATACGATCTTGATCAATAATGTAAGACATAAATTCATTATTAACCTGTTTTATGTTAGAAATATGACTAATTTACTAATATTTATGATCATGACATAGAAAAGCGACGGGTGTCTTTAATGCATTTTTGAACTGCCAAAAATATGGAACAATTTACATCACAGCTAAGTGTTTCATTTCCAAAAAATAATAAATCAATATTTACTAGAATTCCAATCAAATTCAAATCATTTATTTCAAATAACATAATAATACGGGTTACGGTAAATCTGTTACAGTGTAACAAGTAATGCTCTGCAGTTTCATTACGATGCCCACATAAACAATTATAATTTAAAATTAAATTTGCATGATATAAATCTGCATTTATTTCGCATTCTAGAGTGTAATATACTGAGAAAGCGGTCACCTACATAATAATATTGAGGATTTCTCCTCTTAGTAAAACATATTTGTTGAAGTTTTAGTTTAAAAGTGGAAAAAGTAGGAAGATTTCTTATAGTACGATCCAAAGAATTCCATGCTTGAATAGTACATGGAAAGTAAGAATTTTGGTAAACAGACAAACGGTTAAAAGGTACATGTATATTGTGACTGTTGCGTACATTATAATTAACGTTTGCTGCCACTAAAGGTGGAACTAATTCAAATAAATAATCGGATGCTTCCTTATTAACTATTTTGTAAAAAAAAGTAGCAGTTTTTTAACTTCCCTTCTTGTACTCAATGTTTCCCACCCTGTTTCCTTTTAGATTGAATCATAACTAGCATATATAGATAATCCTGTCGTTATGCGAACTGCTTCTATTTGAATTTTTTCTAGGCGATTACAATTTGTTTGTCCACAATTATCCCAATCTTCTGAGGCATATTCCAAAATAGGTCGATATATTTTTTTTCAAGATAATCCTTTTTTAACCAGTATTTAAGTTTTCTTAATATGTTAAGTTGCTTAGAAGTTTTTTCAATCAGTACATCAATATGTTTTGTCCACTTACAATCACTGCTAAAAATAACACCTAAATGTTTATGCATATGCACAGGAGATAGTGAAATATCGCTAATGTCAAATATTGAATTATTTTCTTAATGCCTAGTACTAAAAATCATAATATCTGTTTTATTGGGATTGAATTTCACAAGCTGCTTTATGACCATGCAGTTAAATATTCTAAGTCTGTATTTATTAAAGTATGTACATTTTCTTCATTACGTGCGGTATGGCTAATACAAGTGTCATCAACAAATATTCTACCAAAGCCAGTCATATTGTCTGCTACGTCATTTATAAAAATTAGGAAAAGAACTGGGCACAAGATCGACCCTTGGGGCACACCAGCCTTTAATTCCCCAGTACTTGATATTGCATCTTTTATAACTACTCGTTGTTTTCGTCTTGAAAGATAACTTTTTAACCAGAAAAGAAGATTCCTTTTGATGCCATATTTCTCGAGTTTTAATATAAGCGCTCTATTCCAAACTGTATCAAAGGCTTTACTAATTCAGCAAAGGTTATACTAGTTATTTGTTTTTTATCCAATGCAAGTAAAATATTATCATAAAGTTCAATTAACTGATGGGTAGTTGAATATCCTGGCAGAAAACCCGACTGGAATTTATATAAAAGTTTGTTAATATGCAGATGATTGTAAATGTGTTTATAAACAATTTTTTCTAATATCTTCCTAACACATGACAATAAGGACACTGGGCGATAACTTGAGGGTAAAGAAGTATTCCCCTTTTTAAACAAAGCAATGACATGTGCAACTTTCCACTGATCTGGAAAACCCATTTCTTTTAATGGTCGATTGAATAACATGGACAGTGGTTTTGCAATTTCATTTTTTACAGCTAATAACATTCGGTCACTTATAATATAATGTCCACCAGCCTTATCTACATTCAACGTGGGAATTATATTTATAACATCTTGTTCACAAACTTCAATATCAGAGAGAACATTCAATCATCTACAATCAATATCCGGTAAAACCTTATTTTCATCCTTTAAATTTGATATTGAACAAAAATATTTATTTAAAATTTCTGCTTTTTCTATGGATTCGTATGATAATTTAAAGTCGTTCTGTGGATCTGAAAGAGGAGGAGTCTCATTAGAACTTTCATTTTTTATTAACATATTCATGGTTTTCCAATATAATTTGCCATTGGCTGATTTTAATTCATCTAAATTTTCATTTATATTTGCATAAAATTTCTTTTTGGCTTGCTTTTTTAAATTATTTACCTTATTTCGCTGTTGTTTATATTTCGTCTCTGTTATAGTCCGTTTGACTTCTATGAATCTTGGGGTCTGGGTGGCTCAATGAGTTAGGTCGTTGGATCTAGCAACTCATACAAGCCTATCACCAATACGCGTGGGTTCGCGCCCGGCTTTGTAAAATACAAAAAAGGGTGCACTCGATAATGTTATAAATGTGATAAAGTTTAGCAGTTGCTTGCCCATTGTCGGTGGTTCTCACCGGGTACTCCGGCTTCCTCCACCACTAAAACTGATCGCCATGATATAGCTGAAATATTGTTGAAAGTGGCGTTAAAACACCAAAAATAAAAAATAAAAAAATCTATAAATCTTCAAAAAAAAATTCTTAAAAATCCAGTTTTCAAATCAACAATTTTTGTTCTAGATGTTTGTTAATATATGATGTACTCACAGCATCCAGATTTTTTACAATTGATAAAAGATAAATAACATAGAGACAGACCTAATGGGTAACTTTTTTAATAATAGACCAAAAAATTTGAAATCAATTGTCAGAGTTCGTATATATCATATATTAATAAACATCTAGAAAAAAAAATGTTGGTTTGAAAACTGGGTTTTTAAGATTTATAGAAGTCAAACGGATTATATTACTGATTTCACTTTAAGAACAGTTTTACGAAAACGATCACGTATTCGTATCTCTCTTCTCAAAATGGAATCAAACTAAACTTTGTCGTCATTTCTTATAATTGCCTCCCTTTTCGGAATGCATGTACTAGCTATTTTCAAAAATATTGATGTAAAAGCAGTGACCGCTCCATGAATATCACTTGCACCAGTTACTAAATTGACCCAGCCTGTTTCAGATATTTTTGTTTCATGAAAAGATAATCTGCTCGTTTGTAATCCCAAATTTTACGTTTATAATTTTTATTATTACTGAAACCACAACCTATTGGGACGTCTGTTCCATAATGATCGCTAAACTCTCTGTCAATGTGTATTGTATCACTATCAATAATACTTATCGAGTAGGTGATCAAAATTGGATCAAGTAAAGAGTTATTACCTGTACGATTATCAAATTGTGTCGGCATATAAATAACGTTAACAAAACCATTGATGAAAATAATATCCCTAATATTTGTAGGAATATTAGCCATACAATTTATGTTCAAATCACCCAAACATATAATATTACAATTCTCGTCGAGAGCTCTTTTTTTAGCATGAAATCAAAATACTGCCAAACATATGCAGGTGCTTGTCTCACTGACCGGTAATTTATGTTGATCAGTATAGACTGAAATTTAGCTTTATGTTCAAACCACATACACTCTAGTAAATCATCGTGTTTTAAATCCTGTCTACGTACAACATTAACAAAACTTTTATAATAAAAAATAATACCACCTCCACTACAGTTCCTATCCCTCCTAATGGGAACCTCAAAACCCGGCAAACTTATGTCAACATCACTTATACTGTTATCTAAATGTGTTTCCGTAGAAAATATAATATCAAAGTCTTCAACTATATCTATAATATGACTTAATTTATTTCGCAGACTTCGTATATTCGCATGAAAAATAGATAATGTGTTCTCGTGAGAGACTGGTGTGCCCTGTGGACCTGGGTTCGATTCAATATCCCCACAGACAATCAATCAACTAAATAATAATAGATCAGATAATAGTATATTATAATTAGACTTAACATATTTTAGGCATAACAAATACATATCAATAAAATCATTCAAATTCCCGACACCTTTCCGACCTTTCTTGAACAAATAATACTAAATTTATTATAGAACAGCCCTATTGTTACCCTGTATGATACAATATCAACCAATAATACATTTCTCTGACGTCACTCTATTGTTCGAACAATGGATTATTCTTAAGAATCTACAGTTTATCCTTTTGTTCTTGAATATATGAACTTTAACCTTTTACTGTTTTAGGCTTAAAAACGTATAATACATATTGTGGGACTTTCGGGTATCGAACCACTGCAGGGATTTTTCAAATATACTTTGACTTTCAAAACTTCCATCTAACCACTCGGCTACGATGACCACACAACTATAAGTCGTATATAAGCACAGCTCAAGTCACATTTGTGAGGGATTGTGTGGGGCATTGTCACAGGAAATGACGTCACCGGAAGTGAGGTCACCGGAAGAGGCCATGACCGGAAGTATGTTCTGCGCATGCACAACCAGAAGTTGCGCAATATCCGCCCTTTTAGGGCACCGGAAGTCGTAAACTGGAAATGAAAGGGAGACAATTCCCAACCAAAATTCAAATATTTCCAGCGGGTTTTTCAGAAACTTCTCTAGATTATAGGTACGAACAATGGAATTGTGAATCCAACCAATAATAGCGCTTCCGATATTTGAATCCGACCAATCGTAGCCCTTCGGAAATTCAAAATCAACCAATCGTCGGCCCCAAACCGAGTATTTACCAATTTAAATAATTTGTGTTAATTAATTTGTTAATTACACCTTTTAACAAACTTACTATTTCTTTAATTTATTCCAAAGCATTTGTATTAATTTTATTTACTACATATTGTTATAATTTTAAAAGAAATAAATCCCAGTTATTATTAATGTCAGTTTTTAATCGATTTTCGGTGATATAGGACTGCAGGTGGTGTTCGTAGTTGACTGCCTCTAAACCCAAACAAAGGATGTATTTTTTTCACACTGTGTGATTTTTTATTAGTCGCGTGCTACAACGCTTCAACGATTTCAAAACCCAAACAAAACTTGTTAATATATTTTTTTTGTATTTGCAGCTTTCTTGTGCAATAATTTACAGGTTTTTAATCAATTTGCTTCAAACTATTGAAATCCAAACCCGTTCTTTTTCAGAATACAAAGAATTATAAAACATGTTTCTGTACCTTATAAATGATATGAAATGTACGCGCATCGGGGAAAAATGCTTGTATTATTTACAATCTGTTAGCGAATGACTTAATTACCTATCAACAAACATCATAATGGCCTTTTAATCGGATCATATTTAAACTTGTCGAAACGCGTTGAGGCATGAACAATTAAAGTTCTGATATGGCTGTGATGTGCAAGCTTTATCAATTCAATTGAAAAATCAATAACCCACACCATTTCAATGGACTATATTTAAAATGTTGTATTTAAATTGAATGAAATTCACGTTTTTTTTACTTCATTTAATATTTACTTTTGTAAGATAAATAAAAACTGTATACATATTTAATGTACCCTCCCCGCATTCACGGTGTTTTTTTCTTATTCCGGTTACATCTATCCATTCTCGATACACCATTCCATTAGATATGTTCAACCTATCATATTGTCTCCATAATGTTTTTACACTGATATTTTCGGGTGAAACTTGATTCCAATTAGGTTTTGTTTTCTCCGATATACAGTTGTATAGGAATTTAAAATTTGTTGTCATTTAGCTGGGGTTCCCTTATTTTTTCTGGTTCCCAGTTTTTCACAATTTTAGAATTCATTAGATTGGGAGCAACTGAATGACGCTGCTTACTGCCAGTTACCCTGACTTGTTCTATGGTTGTAGCGCATTCAGGTTCACTCTTATCTTCTGTATTTCTCTCTTGATGACATAAGCAAACTTTACAAGGTCTCCGTGATAATGCATCTGCATTGCTGTGTTGCACCTGGACGATGAGTAAATATCAAATTATAATTCTCTCTTTCTTGGAGCCATCTTGCAACTTGTCCATTGCACATTTTTAAACTTTTCATCCAACTTACTGCAGCGTTGTTCGTTCTCAACAAAACTTTTTGACCATAAAGGTAGGAATGAATGTTTCGTAGGCCACACACGAGAGCCTGTAGTTCTTTACTTGTCACACAGTACATTTGTTCATGTTGATTGAGAGCTTTGCTCATATAAGCTATTACTTTTTCTTTCCCCTCCTGTACATGAGATAAAACAGCACCTACAGCCTTATCATATCCATCGCTGTCAACAATCAACTGGCAACCTGGTCTAGGATATGAAAGGATAGGGGAGGGGGAGATGTCAATGCATCTTTTAACCAAATAAAAGCCTGTTGACATTCATCATTCCACTGACATCTTGAGCCTTTTTCACACAGCTTATGTAATGGTCTGGCTATGGTTGCAAAGTTTTTCACATATTTCTTGTAATATGATCTGTACTAATTCCTTCTTCTGAGACCACATGCCCCAAAAACTTAGCATTAGTTTGAAAAAAAAAAATAGATGAGGAGTTCAATCACCCCCACCCCCCACGTCAAGCATTCTAAGTATTTCCTCCTTTTCTGTTTGTCTCTTACCAAATGGTAAGCGTCTGAGTGATTGCCTTATTGGTACTCCACTCCCTGTATTGATTTTATGTTGTATCAAATCTGTATGCCCTAACTCACCTTTGGATTTTGAGAAAACATTTTAGCATTTTGCTTACAATTTGTCAAGCCCTGCCTCTCAGTCTCATCGAGATTGACTGCACTTCGAGAAAACAGGTCTTCTAAGTATTCTGGAAGTTGATTTTGTAAACTTGGCTCTGTATTTTCTACATGAACTATTTATGTACACCGCTCAATATTGTTCTGGTCAGTCTCATAAAAAGTTCCACACTTGGTTCTAATACCCCAAATTTACTAAGGTGTTCACATTTTGGAATATTTACTGGAATAAACGGGTTCAACTGCCTCGTTTATAGTTTCTCATTCTTTATCGAAACAATTACTTTTTTTTAATTCTAGGGATATTGTTTTATATAATTGATTCAATGCAAGGGTTTCTTGGGGTTCACAGTTTAATTTCCTATATGTTTTTTTTTCAAATTCGTTTTGTTTTTTGTTTTTGCTATATTTGTTCGTGAATTTTCTATCTATTAAGAGGTTTCTTGATTCCTTCCTCTAATTTTCGTGTTTATTCAACATCTAAATCACTATTTTGTTGACTTGGTTCAGTTTTGTCGTAGATGTTTACACTAATGTGTGATATTTTCATAATGTGTTTCGCTTTGTCTGAGATTTTTGTCGTTTATATTTTTAGTTTTTGAGTTTTTCACTCGAATTTACGTGTTCATTTAGTTTTTAATTACTATTTTGTCGTTTTTATACTGTTTTTTTGCTTTTGTTTTACGTTAGTATTCGATATTTTCATCGTGTGTCTCGCTTCTTCGAGTTTTTATCGTAATATTTGTGTGTGTTTCACGTTTTCAGTGACATTTTCGCGTTATGCTTTCAGTTTTAAACACATTTTTCGTGTTTATTTAACTTTTTTGATGGCTATTTGCTCGTTTTGTTAAGGTTTTGGGTGGAATTTCAACGCTGCGGTGGTGGCGACGGCTGTTGCAGCTGTTGCTGCTCTGGGGTATATGGTTGTTGCTGCTGCTGCTCTGGATACTGGATTCTGTCACCTGATTGGTTCAATTTTCAGATTTTCCATATCTTTCCACTATTCAACTTACTTTTCTTCCATATTTTTCCTATCTTTTCACAATTCAACCTACTTTCTTCCACCTTTTCCATATCTTTTCACTATTTAACTTACTTTTCTTCCATATTTTCCATATCTTTTCACAATTCAACCTACTTTTTTTCCATATTTTCCCAAATTATTTTTTTTTACAGGACAAATCAATTTTTTTACTTTTCATAATAGATCTGACTTTAGTTAGTGATAATCTGTCAGTGCTGTGATATATATAATATATATTTGTCCATTCCTTACTTTTATTTATTTATTTTTATATTCAATGTACATTTTGTAGATTCAGTTCAAATCGTTGTTAAATTTTATTGTCAATATTCTTGTTAATTTTTTAATTTTCTTGTCTACTTTAAAATGTTCTTGTTTATTTGTAAATTTAATTGGAGAATAATTCTTCACTATGTAAGAAAAAAACAAAAAATGTTTTTCTTACTCATTTACACAACTCACTCAATGATATTCCCAACTTAATGAAGTTTTAAAATTCTCCTGTGGTTTAAATTTATTTCAG
>MJUT01049985.1:109556-128698 GCA_002080005.1 Gigantidas platifrons | reverse complement strand
TGATTAATTTCTGTTACGAAATATGTGTGCGTAGGTAACCTAGACTAAACATAAGTTTTATTCATTAACGGAAATATTTGTTTGACAAAAAATATTAAAACTATTAAAACGCAATATTCGTTGTCTCTTTCAGTACATTATAAACAGTTTGTATTAAGGTAAAATATTGTTGATAAAGTGCTGTAATTATTGTTCTGATTCTCTCATTAACAATAACTCTTTAAAAATAGATGTAAAGGGGGGATTCATTCAAGGAGAATTCAATTAAAAGATTTACAGATTACAGAAATCTGAGAGAATGTAGTATTTTAAAAACCTTGTCTCGAATTAGACCAATCATTTTATCTGGAATGTGATCATGATGTGACACCGTGACAGACCATCCCCACCAATCGATTCCTTGTCTAATTATTCTAATAGTTCGGAAGAGCACACAAGCCTTCCCTCTTTAAATGTAGTAGTTCACAATTGTGGAATTATGATTGACGTATTGTAAGGTTAATTGAAGACTATGTAACATATTTTATGTGAAACTTTACGACTATTAATCTAATAAAAAGTACAAATAAGTGAAGGTGGTCTTTCTATGGGTTTCGTTGGTAAAAACAGATAAACGGTATGTCGTAGAGACCTAGAGTGGGTTGATCAAATCTTTGGATAAAGCTGTCCATAGCATAATAAGAGTTTGAAGATACCAAAAGGGTATTCAGAATCCGTAAATCTATCCAATGAATAAATAGCCCATGCGATGGAAATCCGTCGATAATACAACTCATAGGTCCGCTGGATATCACTGAGATACCGGCTTTTGTTATCGTTTAAGATGAAAGTAGACAATGTTAAGCGAAAACGAAACCGAAAGGAAAAATCAAAAGCAACATTGCAATTGTGTAGGCATAGAAAGCGAAACTGAGTTTCTTCCCGGTTTCTACAAGCTACAATAAAATTAACCTATAAAATGGTGTGCTAGACGCTATATAAGATGAATTTAAGAATTTAAGAATTTATTTTAAGAAATGTCGACCAATCATGGCGAAGCTACAACATTACGTCTAATTTTAATATCTGGAAAAAGCTGTTTTTATTTTCCGTCTTATCAGTTAAGGACAATTTTGTGCAATTATGAGGAAATCTGCAAGTAGAGTTTAACTAAATATTTCCATGACGACCCTGGACACATTGGTAGATATATGCTACCTATTATATCACTAGCAACTATTAGACTACTAGTTGAATAAATGCCAAATGTACCTGAAATCCTGCAGGCATGTCATACAACCGTAGTCGTGGTCGGCACAGTTCTGACACAAAACGTTTTGTGATATATCTAACATTCACTTCTAAACCTAAACCACTCCCTAATGTATATACCATCTTATTCTAAATCTCAATAATGATACAATCATTGCTTCGCGTATCGTCGGCCAACATCATATATTATTTTAGTAGTTACTGTTATATTGAACCAATAATAGATAAACGTTATTCGGTTGATTTAGGCAGGTTGATGGATTTGGTCCAATGGGTAAGCTTGCAACAGTTAGATTAACAGTTGGCTAACACATAACCATTGGATAGCTTGTCTATCCAAAGAACAACTTCATCTAACGTCTTGACAAACTCATTTCTCTGGTCTTCATAAAAAACACATCACAGCATGGTACTTAGAAATTGTTTCAATGTCAAAGGTCAAGGGCGACCTTCACCATTTACCTAAAACCTCGTTATCTATATTATTCGGAAAATGTAATACACTCTCACAAAAATGAAACGAAACATGTAAAAAAATAGAATTTACTTCAAGTTTTCAACATCATTTTAAATACCGAAATAAGCATTACATTACACTGAAATTTGGCACACTGGATGTTTAGACTTCAAAGTTCATTAAAATGTCACAATTGATCACATTAAAGTCCATAGCATTTAGATTACGTCACTTCAAATTCAATATCTGTTCTGATAAACACAGCAATAAATATTTTCTAATGGATCATTCAAGGAACATTCTCGCCAAAGTTTGCTTATGCTTACTTATTATTCAGTGGTTTCCGATAAGAATACACATGTAATTTTAATATAGTTTCCTATAGGCTCATACGTGAAACCATTTAATGATTATTCATGTTCAGTTTGGGTTTAAACAAATTTCTAGTTTCTGTGAAAATTACCTTTGATTTTCCCATATAGTCTTATGTTAAAAAAAATGGATTTCAATGTCGACCATCTTGGAATTCTGATCGACAAAAATAAAACACAAACTTCTTTGAGGGTGAGATAAGGAACATTCCTACCGAGTAACATGTCCATCCCACATGTGGTTTCAGAGAAGATGCTTGAAATTGTAGCTACCCAGAAAACATATTTGGTCCTAGCAGTCATGTTGAATACCCAAAAGAAACGGAAGCCCTTTAAAATGTTCAGGCTTACCTAAGTAATATTTCTACCATGTTGGTTTTAATTGGACCACAGATTTGTGAGAAAAAAATAAATGTAAAAAATTATGGGCGATGGCGGACGACAGCGCCAGTGCCAACAAGGACGTTGATGGACGTCAAGTGATCACAATAGCTCGCAACACCTTTGTGTCAGGTGAGCTACAGATAACAATAAATATTATATCATAGATTATTTACTAAGATATTAAGGTAGTTCAGTTTAATTACAGATACAGCTTTCCTGACATGTAAACAATAACGTTGCCAGATCGTGAGATGTCGCGTTCATCAGCTCGAGAGCTTGAAAGTATTATGTGCGAGGCACCCGAAAATACGGGGCCCGTAGCACATGTTATTCACTCTTCTAAGTAAATCATACACTGAATCTCCCTTTCATACCTATGCAAACAGTATCTATCACTACTAAAATATTGAGTTCGAATCCCACTCAGGATGGGTGTACTCGATACAACATTATGTGATAAAGTAGGGTACTCCGGTTTCCTCCATCCATAAAACTGACGGTCACGATATAACTAAAATATTGATGAAAGTGGCGCTAAACATCATAACACTAAGAATACAACACATTCTTATCGCTAATAATGATATTCAGATTTTTATACTACAGCATATACATTTCAAGTAATGAATAATCATGAAACGAAAGATTGGACTGATGATCAACAATCCCAAAAAGTATTTATTAAATTGTTCTTTTGATATCTGATTTTGACAGTTTGGCATTTTTTTTGTTCAATTTTATTCGTTAGTTATTAGAGTGACTATTTGCTGGATTATAAGTATGATAAGAAAATCCGAAAAAATAGAGTTGGATTTAATCTTCATTCTTTCCTCTAATAAACTATAAAGGGAATCTCATGAATATCTAGTCATACATTTATCATGTAAAACATATCTATTATCATTCATTATGATCAAATTCGTGTTGTTTTTAAATATGTTTGTGCATTATAACTAGGCTACAAGTATAACCAGTGGCATTTGAATAGATTTTAATAATTACGTTTGATTATCTATAATTACTTTATACTTCCTCTTGTGCAAGACTTCAATAAATTCGACATTTAAAAAAATATGTTTGTCAACACAGCCAAGCTCAGTTTGGGGGCATGAATGAATATAATAGTTGAATGAAAAATGTCATTTATTAGAAAATGACGAAAACTAATACTATAAAGACAAACTGTCATCATTAATAAACATGACTAGAAAAAACTGACAATTGAACATAGAGTATTAATAATAAATTAACAATTGCATAATATGATATAAATGATGACTGAAAAAAATGTCCCTCAAAGATGGGGGAAAACCCTTTAAAACGCCAAAGTATTTGCAAACAATACCCCCATCCATAGCCTGTGCTTGATTAAATTTGCTTATCACCTGGCCAATCAAGATAAAAACAATTATCAAAAACCCCGTCTTCGCAACGATTGTTTCTACCAACAGTAAATAAAAAAGAACTGTATATGGGCTCTAGGAAAGCATAGATAAACTAAAAGCTTACAAACACAAGTTCGATTATCAAAAACCCCTGTCTTCGTGATAATCATAACTAATCAACATTGTCTACCAATTTTTACAAAAAAAAAACAAAGTTCAATTAACAAAAGCCCCTGTCTTCGTAGTAATCATAACTAACCAACATTGTCTACCAATGTTAACCATTTTATGACATAAATGTACAGTACTGATAAAGAATCTTTTCATTACCAGTTGCTAAAAAAAGTAAGCCATATGTGTGTAACAGTTTAAAAATGAAAACAGTAACAGATAAAGTAACACAAATACATTTACATTGTACACATCAACATGTTAACGGAACAGCAGTGGTTGGACATGATATAGCTGAAATATTATTGAAAGTGGCATTAAACACCAAAAATGAAATAAAAAATATAATATGGACTACTGGAAAAACAAATTCACAAACTTTCCAATGACAAACAATTGCATATACAAAATATGACACACGATTGACAAAAATAAACATTTGATTTCATAATCTATTACCAAAAGCCCGTGTCTTCGTGGTAATAAAAACAAGAAAAAGATAATCATGATACATACAAAAGAAGTCATTATACAAAATGTATAACATAGAACATGATTTCCAAAAGCCCTTGTCTTCGTGGAAATCTTTAAAAATAAAATAAAAAGATATATTCAAGAAATACCTGTATATCCCAACTTTTAACTTTGTGGATACCTGCATACTGGTACCACCCCATTATTAACCATGATTATCAAAAGCCCCTGTCTTTGTGATACTCATTTTCTCTTGAAAAGATACATGTAAAGTGAGACACTTAAGGAGGTATGAATTAAATGACCGAAGTACCATTGCCAATATATTTAAACTTTCAACACTGGTGCGCGAATGTATTCTTTGTAAACATTGTATTTCCATCTCTCCATCAATTTAATTCTTTCATCAGGAAGACCTTTTTCGTATGCATATGATTCTGCTCCTATTCTAAAGCTATGGTCTTTGTATCTATCTGTGTGAAGGCCACACCATGTAAATGCAAATCTTAAATATTGATTAAAAAATTGCCTTGGGATTGGGTCGCCATTCATAAAACAGAAGAGGTAACCTGAGTGGGTACCCTTGAATAAAACAAATTCCCACAATGCATTTACAGGGCACATAGCTCTCTGTGAAATTTCAGAAATCAGTAATATATGGCTGGCCTTATCTACATTATGCTTGCAATTGCTCATGTGTATTTCAAAGGAATGAGGTATAGAAGAACTTGTTTATGAAATAAAAACTTTAATTCCTGAAATTTAATATTATTCTGCACCTCAGAGTTGGTTTTAGTTATTTCACTTATTCTAAGAAAAGAATGAAAGGCAACCAAATACATAGCTTTGAACAAAACTCTTAAAAAATGCGAGTTACATGTATACTGCAATTAACGAACTAATTGTTGCAGGATAGATTAAGTAACAGGTAAACGGGTGTCAGATGAAGCATGTATTTTCTTTAAACCCTAGAGTGATTTCTTTAAAACAAAAGATTGCGACAAGTCCTGAAAACAGCTTAGCTTGTGTAAATAGTTTATTACTGATATATATGACTGTATAGTGGAACAAGCTAAATTGTTCTTCTGACAAAAAGCTATAAGCAGACATAAATGTTCCATAGAGGCTGGCACAAATAATGTTCCAGGAAAATAGAATGACTTAAATTTGGCATAAAAAGCAGTAGCCCTTTTATAATTTTGAAGTGACGAAACTGACAAGGCGTTCTGTATTATATTCTCTGTGTGCATCGTTAAAGATTGTATATCAGGTGTGACACATCTGTTCCGTTTTCGTCCAACTGGAGGGAGGGGGGGGGCAAGAATCTGTAAGTCTTGCAACTGAAAACGAAACAATTTATCTACAATTACATTCTGTAAACCCTGAATATGTTGTGCCTCAAATACTATATTATAATGTAAAGAAGGGGTTACTAATTTGCGAAATAAATTCATAATTTGCTTATCTTTTGACGTCTTCTTATTGATAACATGAACAATCGACATGTTGTCAGTGTAGAATTTAATACGTCTATTGCATAAAAAGGAGCCCCATAATTCTGAAGCTATATCAATAGGAAAAAGTTCCCTAATACAGACATATAGAATTTGGAAAATTTTTGTAAAACCCTCTACCAAGCAAATACTTTTGTCTTGATCATACCCTTTTAACCATTTTGTTCATTCTACAACTTTAACGGGAGTCACAATATCCAAATTATTTGTTGGTAGCATTTGAAAGTGTTTTCCGAGGTTTATTGAGGGATTGCCGGTCCATTGTCGACACTTTTTGCGTGCATGCCCTCCCCTACAGTGTTGGCAGTAATGACCGTATCTGAAATGTTTTCTTGAACACTTTCCATCATTGTTGAAGTCATAACATATGACATTTTCTTCAGATTTTGTGTTAGGCTTTGATTTGGCAAGAAAAATGTGCTGTTAAGCATTTTCATTTTATTGATTAATCCCAAAGATAAGGCATCAAGATAAAACTCTGAATTAATGTGTTTCTATTTGACATTAATAGGATCCCTTTGTCTTAACTTTCGAAACGACTTGTCATATAACAAAGCTGCATCATCTGTTGCATCTTAGCAACTGTTCTAACAATACTACAAAATTTCATTAACTCAATACATTGAGATGGGTATTTTTCACAATAGCGACTAACAAAAATATGAAAAGCTTCCAACCACTGCGACATATTTCTAATGTGTGTTGCTACAAATTGCTCTTTAGCAAAACCTGGGATCCCTATACCCTCTTTTTCAACATCATAAAATTTATACCTTGGTGTTTTGAGTTCTTTCTTTGGGAGTAAAATATCAAAATTTATATAAGTGTTTGACCATATCTGAGATTTGACTTTCGGTTCAAGATGAACAGTGAGTGGACTGCTTAAAGTGTTCTGTAGATAAACTGCAGTTGTTGAACAATTACTTGCTTCATTGATCAGTGTATTGGAGACCTTGTAGCACATGTGTTATTACTGACTATTGGCGATAAATCAACCAATGGTATATCCTGTGATCCTGTCAATACGAACTGCTGTGGAGCAGAAGCAACATTTGTATCAGAATTGGTCAATAAATCGGTAGAGTTATCAGGAACATTAGATGTGGATATATCTGTGGGCTGATTGTTGATCTGAGCCTCTGTACCCATTGTACGTTGTGGTGTTGAATTTGTAGAATTAATTACACCCTTTTTTTCTAAAACTGATATCACATTTTGTGTAATTAGCGGAACTGCTGCCACTAACATGTCTTGACAATTTTGATTATTTGAAGTTGATACAGTTGTGCAACATTTGTAGATTGATCAACTTGCGCGTGTTCACTTTTTTTCTTTTTTCCAATCCGCCTATATTTTATCGGAGACCCAGGTTCCATATTCACATATGCTACAAAATAAAGCATACATTTAGAAGTTTGTTATCTTAAATGATGAAGAAAAAAACATTACCCTGATACAGTACGCATAAACTGTGCGAATGTATTATAACTAGGACTGTCAACGAGTACTCGAGTATTCGAGTATCACTCGGAAGATCCGAGTATCGTGTACTCGATTACTCGGCGTTTTTTTCTCATTTTTTTTTTAAAGATTTCTGTCCCCTAGTGCACATTTTGCTTTTGATAATCTCCCCAAGATAATCACCTTGTGTCAGAATTTGACTTAGGTGACAAGGTAGAAATATGTGTTCATGATGCAAAAAATGTAATGCCAGAAATATGGAATCCGCAGGTGAAAAATGTCCAGAATGGGGGGGATTTTGGATGCTTTGGACATACTTTACAGCTCTGTATAAAACCGGTATTTGAGATTAATGCGATATCAAATGTTGTCCTGAAATGCAGAAACCTTGTGGGGCATTTCAAGCATTCGACAACCATTACAAGTAAAATGCGGAAACGACAGAAGCTGGTAGATGTTGCTAGTCATGAACTGGTACAAGATGTCTCTACAAGATGGAACTCTACACAGCCTATGCTTGCGCGTTTAGTAGAACAAAGGCGTGTACTAACTGACGTAATGCTTGATGAAAAATTTACCAAGAAAGCTGATGTTATGTTATTACCCAAAGATCATGAATTGGAGATAATGTCGGATATATCCACAGTATTGAAGGACTTATCGGAAGGTACTATATACATGTGTGTTGAAAAACATGTGTCACTTTCGCAAGTTTATCCGATTGTATGTGTTCTTATCAAGAAAAGCCTTAAGCTTCACGATAATGATAGCTCTGTTGTTTGAAAAGTTAGGGAGACAATTAGTGGTGAACTGAAACACCGATATCGACCTTTTGACAACGAAACTGCCAGTAGCATTCCTGTAATGGTATCCTTATTGGATCCCCGATATAAACGTTTAACATTTGCTTCAGTCGAACAATGTAAAATGGCAGAGGAGTGCCTTGAATCTAAATTTGACGATTTGCCTTTAAATAAGTTAGAAAGTGATGCAAATCTATCTCCGCCTACAAAACGTCAACGACTCCCGAGTGAAATAAACTTTCTACTGTCCGAATCACCAGAAAATAATAGTTTTCTGGACGAACATGAACTGAAAAACTATATGCTTGATAAAACCGATTACGAAGCCCTTAAGTGGTGGTCGGAAAATGAGAAATAATTTTCCGAGACTGGCTATAATTGCTAAGAGAGTTCAATCTGTACCAGCAACTTACTGTTCCGTCAGAACGTATATTTTCGTCGACTGGTTTGATCGTCACCAAACTGTGCAATAGATTTTCTCCCGAAATTGTCGACCAGATAGTATTTTTGAACAAGAATAAACTTCATGTCTCCCATAGTGACCCTCATTCAAGCGACATTTGTTAGTTTGTTTACTTTGTAATGATTGATTTAATGGACCATCGATTCCGTTATCCTACTGATTGGACAAGTGTATTGTTACAAATGTAACTGTTTGCCGAAGGCTAATTTATGGTCAATTTATAAATATGTTGATTCTAATTTGCTTTAATTAAATAATTAAAACTTGTAAAGAAATACACACGATATATGCATGATGATCTTCAACAAGTTTAGTAAAACAATGTTGGTCGATTTCACAGTTTGCATACAGATTTGTTAAAATTGTTTCAAGTGTTGTGGTCTTATTGAGCTGGGAGTAGTGTTAATTTCCGTTGTTTAGACTCATTGTTTTGAGGGGTTTGAAGTTACATGTTATTGGTACACTACACTTGCATAAAATATGTCGATTTTAATTTGCTTTAATTAAATAATTAAAACTTGTATATTGTCCTTAAACTGTTACAGAAAGAAATACACACGATATATCAACAAGTTTAGTAATATTTTAGGTCGATTTCACAGTTTGCATACAGATTTGTTAAAATTGTATGGTTTCAAGTGTTGTGGTCTTATTGAGCTGGTAGTAGGTTAATTTCCGTAGTTTAGACTCATTGTTTTGAGGGATTTGAATGAAGTTACATTTTATTGGTACATTACACTTGCCTAATATCCACGAGTAATCGAGTACTCGCGAGTATTAACGTAGAGTACTCGAGTATCAATTTATAAAAAGTTTGACATCCCTAATTATGACTTGATTAAGAACAGTACACATAAACTGTACAATAGACAACGCAGTATACAAAAAAAAACTGCACAAATAAATATCATAACGCAGTATGCATAAAACTGCACAAATAATCATTATAATGCAGTATACAAAAAGCTATTCAAATAGATTTCATAGCACGTTACCAACGAACGAACCCATAAATTGCACAAACCTAATTGCTCCAGCGATATAAAGTGGTAGGCGTAACCTATTCTGTGTCTTTCATTTCCCACATTACCTATAACAGTAAATATGTCACCACCTGCTGATAAAGTGTGATTCTGCTACTGTTGGTATTTTAATGTTGTAATTAGAATCTATAAACATTGAGTCAATGAGTCAATCAGAAAACAGAATCACGTGAACATGCATGATCAATCTATATACATTTGTATGTTACCTTACACGTGGATGTATGTGGACAAATTCCCCTAATTATTTCATAAATAGGAAAACTGCTTTAATAAATAAATAAAAACAAACAAACAAACAAACAAACAAACAAACAAACAAAAACGTGTTTTTATATAGCATAAGTATATGCATGAAATGTTTCGATATGATTTATTGTCAAAAACATTAATATTGACGAGTACACATATACCTGTACGTAAAGGTGGCTGTTAACAATTTATTTTCCTAATCAGCTTGCATGTAAATCTTCATCGACATACAGAATGACATGTACCATACATAAATGTTAAGTACGAGTGCATGTTGTATTGACTGCATTAAATTCCTGCATCAGAACATATATGAAATAAATTATATGAAATAAAAGAAGATGCGGACACTAACGGACAAGGAATGTAGCCAACCACCAACTAACAAGAGAACAGAGATCATCCTACGCTCTATATATTTATTCATACATTATGTTTATCATCATTGTTAGTGGAAAATGATTGACCTAAATGCTTTCTGCTAACTGTAGTAGAGCTCCCCTTATAGATTTGTAGTATCTGGTTGTCCCCTCCATGTTCAGGTGCACACCATCACTGAAGACATCTTCCTTTGTTTCTTCAATTCCTCGTAGTTTCAAAAAAACATACATAGTTCATCTTTTTTATTTCATGCCATGAGGACCAGCTTCAGTGCTAACCGCTGACAAAACATATCGTCAAGGTCGGTTGTATCCAAATCATTCCCTCCGATATACAGAATTAAGCAATACGGGTGTCTGCGTTGGGTCTCATACTTAATGGCCGCTACATGCTGCTCATTTTCAAGTTTCCCACTTCTTATTCTGAAGAAAATAGCATCAAGGCGAGCCGTCGTAATGTTGAAATTTCCGTTTGGAAGGGCCGAAACACGTTGTCCTAGCCGTCTAACATGGGAGCTTCCTGCTATCAAAACTGGGTGTCGTTGTTGGGCCATGCCGGGCCAAAGTCAATCATCAAATTTAAATATAAACGAGAATGTCACCTCTGTACTATTCTAATCATTGTACAGTAAACACATATTGAAGTTGTGGGCTATTTACATAACAATATACCTTGTCCAACAGCAGATCTTCTAAAAACTTTAAATACAATTTATTGTCCTCACTTTGGAAATTGTTATGCCATGAGGTTTTAGGGTTTCAGAGGTCATGGCGGGAGGACGTTCACTTCAACTGGTCGCAACAATTTTACTGATTGCAGTATATCTTAGAGGATTAAAAAGATATCTGGACAGTGAAAGTAATGATTTATTTGTTCCGAAACATGGGACGACGATTTTTACTACACAAAAGCAAAATGTAACTTTTAACTCTGACATTTTATTTCGAATTGTAAACCGGAAGTTGTCGGTATCAAATCTTTTACGACCAGGTGATGAAAGAAAATATTTTTATCTGAAAAGATCGTATTATCTTATTAAGATCCTTCTGATGAACAGAGATGTTGCCCATAATCCAGGACCGGTAACATGTTCATGTTCAAGTTGTGCTAAACCGGTAAAATCCAACCAATAGGCAATACAGTGTGATTTTTGTAACATTTGGACTCACCAAAAAATGCTCAACTCTGTCATTAGATGAATATGAAAAGCTTGAAACATATGATGAGACATTTTATTGTAAAGGTTGTATTAATCGTCCACCCATGTTCAGTGACTCCTTTTTTTAGGGTAATCATGACGAAAATGATCTTTCTGCTCCTCTAGTTAACAACTACCATGGTGAAGCCACACCAATTAGCCCGGGTCTGGGGCATATTTCATCTGTTACATCTGATTCTGATGATAGTGTGAGTAGCAGTACTGATATCTTTGATGAACTTAGTAACATTAGATCGAAACATCGTAAGCGTTTTGTGTGTGTATACCTCAACATCAACAGCATACATTATAAAATATACTACATAAAGGAACTGCTTCAGAAAGGTACTGTTGACATGTTGTTTTTAGCCGAAACTATATTAGAGACTTCTTTTGTACACTGTCAATTTAGTGTTGACAACTACAGTCTCTGGAGAGAAGACAAGACAGCAAATGGTGGAGAACTGATGCTATTCTTAAGATCGGACATTGCAGGTGAACGAAAGAAACAATTTGAATTTGAGAAAATGGAGTCTTTGGGTATAGAAATTATCATAAACAAAAGAAAATGGCTTATTTCAGGGGCATATAAAAGTCCATCAATGTCAGACAATGATTTTGTTAAAGATTTTCACAAATATGCTGATAAAATTACATGCAAATATGTTTTTGGGTGACATAAATTTTAATTGTCTGACAGAAGAAAATAGTAAAAATTTGATAAATCTTTTAGATGTTTATGACTTATCAAATCTAGTAAAAGAACCAACATGTTTTGATAAAGGGTCAAAACCAAGTCTTGTTGATGTCATTTTAACGAATTAACCGAATTATTGTGGTAATACTTGTAATTTTGACTGTTGCATCAGTGATGTACGCAATATTATAGCTGTGCAATTTAAAGCTGAAATACTAGCAAGACGTAACACCAAAAGAACATATAGAAGTTACAAAAATGTTGATGACGAGAAATGTATCACTGATGTACAAAATGCTGATTTTCAAATTAATAGTGATAATGATATAGATGTTAACACAGCATATGATGATTTCAATAAAAAAATGTATTGATATATATAATAAACATGTACCTGTAAAACAGAGGAAACTAGTAAAAAATCATGTTCCTTTTATGAATAGTAAGCTTAAAAAAGCAGTGTATAGTAAACGAATGTTACATAATAATTACAAAAAATATAGAGATACAAAATCTTGGGAACTGTACAGACAACAAAGAAACTTAGTAACTAAAATAAAAAGATAATTTGTAAAACATTATTTCATACAGAGGTGTGTTGGTGGGCCAAACAGCAAATATTTCTGGCCGACAATTAAACCTTTCCTCACCAACAAAGGTTGCAATTTTCAATCGGATATAATATTAAATAAGAATGATAATCTGCTTACAAGTCGGTCAGATATATGTGATATATTTAATAACTTTTTCACAAATGTTGCCAAATATATTGGTAAAGACTCTGTACCAGTGGATGTTAATCACCCTAATATTTTAGAAATTAATAAAATTAGAACTGACAATGAATAGGATGATTTTGTTTTAAACATAATAATGAATTTTTTGTAGATAAACAAATTTGTAAATTGAGTGTTAAAAAAGCTACTGGTTATGATGAAATTTCCCCAAAATTACTAAAATTAGCTGAACCAGCAGTTGTAAAACCATTCACAGAGTTGATTAATAAGTCTTTGGACACATCTGTTTTTCCTGAAAATTGCACAGGTGGTGCCAATACATAAAAAGAATAGCACTCTGTGTATAGGTAATTACAGGCCAGTTAGCGTTCTACATGCTGTATAAAAAAATTTTGAAAGAGCTGTATATATCCAAATTGTAGATTTTTTTTTTTAACTATTTTAACATTTCTCTATCAGCTTTCAGAGAAAATTATAGCTGCCAAGATACATTGATAAACATTTTGGAAGATTGGCGTAAATGTGTAGATGGAAATAAATTAGCAGCAACCCTCATGGATTTGTCTAAGGCATTCGATTGTTTGCCTCATAATTTATTATTGCTAAAAAAAATAAAAAACTATGGTGTATCAGACAGTGGGTTAAAACTTTTGGATAGTTATTTAAGTAACAGAAAACAGTGTGTTAAAATTGGTTCAGTATGTAGTTCATTTTCATAAATATATAAAGGTGTACCCCAATGGTCAATACTGGCACCTGTTCTTTTTAAAATTTTTATTAGCGACATTTTTTGTTTCATCTCTAAAAGCAGCTTATATAATTACGCAGATGACAATACTTTATCATATTCAGATACAGATATAAATAGGTTAATAAATGTACTTGAGGAAAAAAGTAAAGTTTTAATAACATGGTTTAATGACAATCAGATGCAGGCCAACCCTGACAAATTTCAAGTTATTGCTGTTGGCAAAAAACTCATCAGGAAAATATTTCTTTTAATTTGGATGGTAATATCATCAAATGTGATGATGAAGTTAAACTCCTAGGAGTAACCTTTGATTTTATGCTAAACTTTAATTCTCACATTTCAAATATTTGCAAAAAGGCTTTTCAACAGCTTAATATCTTGAAAAGGATTGACCTGCATTTGAACAGATTTAGTAAGTTAACAATATATTATTCATTTATATTATCAAATTTTAACTATTGCCCACTGGTGTGACATTTCTGTGGTGAAAATAATACAAAGAAGTTTGAGTATATACAAGAAAGAACATTAAGATTCATATATAATGACCAGAATAGTGACTATGACCAATTGTTAGAAAGGTCACAACTACGATCTCTGAAAATCAGAAGGTTGAGATCTCTAGGTATACATACTATTAAAATACTGAATAAGAAATTGTCTGTGTATTTACATGATTTAGTGAATTACAAAAATAATGTTTTCTCTTTTAGATATAAGAATACAATGGAAATCCCTAGAGTAAGAACAACTAGGTATGGTCTGCACTCGCTTCGCTACGCTGCTCCAAAACTCTGGAATGAACTTCCTGGTGAGCTTAGATCTGAAATATCACTTGCACATTTTAAAGGGTTAATCAGTAAATGGGGAGGGGAAGTTTGTAAAAAATAGCAGCGTGACGAGGTGGAGACAGACTGTATCTAGCTGTTTTGTTTTGTTTTGTTTTTCTTCTTTTTGTACATGTATTTTTATATAGCATCAAATGCTTTAATGCTTTTTACATAGTAGTGTTATCTTTAATGCTTTTTACATAGTAGTGTTAGCTTTAATGCTTTTTACATAGTAGTGTTATCTTTAATGCGTTTTACATAGTAGTGTTAGCTTTAATGCTTTTTACATAGTAGTGTTAGCTTTAATGCTTTTTACATAGTAGTGTTAGCTTTAATTTCTCTAGCTGCTTATTAGTGCTCATCTGCATATTTTAATGTCTGCTATTTTATATTCCCTGCTTTATGTTGGAGTATATGTGTGTGGATCTTGAACAAGAGTCCAAAGAGGCGCTTGCCACGTGGGTTCTTGTTTCGGATGTATACACAGTCCTCCTTTTTATGCCTGTATGTCTTTGCCTACTTTAGTTTGTAACTTTGGTTCGTTTATATATATATTTGTTTTATTTAATTATTTAAACATTTTAATTTTTTTTTAATTTAGCTTGAAATTTGTTTATTCTCTGTTTTTTAGTTAAACAGTGCTGCTTTTACTGTTTATGTTGGTGCCAGTTTGGGTATGCAGTATCATTTTTTTACCTGCTTCTTCTTTTTTTACTTGCTGGTTTACGCTGGAGCAACTGTGTGTGGATCTTGCACAAGAGCCAAAGCGGCACTTGCCACGTGGGTTCTTGTTGAGATCTATGCACAGTGTTATGTGTATTTATATGTTTTAGTTATATGCTTTGTGTATGATTTATGATGCAAGACAATTATAGTGTGTCTGTCTGCTGTGTGTGCATGCAATGCATGTTATGTGTATTGTGTTGTCGGTTTTAAAAGCTCCTTAGAGCGTGTGTTTATTGTTATAATCATGTACCGACTTTATAAATAAATATTACTTGACTTGACTTGACTTGACCCAGAATGCAGTGTTCCAAATAATTATAAGCGCCCCTATTTACAGATTTTGTTACATTCTATCCATCAAGGCAGACAGAGATGCCTCCCATCACAATGTAAAAGGCATAATAGATACCTAATAAGAGTTATTCTGCTTGATCCAAATTAAATTATTTCCTATTTGACAAAAATGTATTTATTCAACCATAAATTATATTATATTCAAAGTAGTGTTAAAATGAAAATCTTTCACGAAACATGTGATAGTTGGGATTTTCTATGACACTTTGACGGTATGCATATTCATAGTTAGCAATGATATAACAGTTTGAAAAGTGGAAAAAGAAGCTTTTATATCGGATCCAATATAAGCAAACAACGTAATACTAAATTATATCATCTGATCTGATTCAACCCATTTGGAAATGCCTGTACCAAGTCAGAGCCATTGCAGGTTTCCCAATTTTCCGGTTGTTGACTGATTTTGTTTGTTTGTTGACTTATAAGTTTTGCCTTTCCCTTTGGAAGATTGCTCGGTGTTCGGTAATTTTGATATTACCCTTTATTCAAGTTTAAATTTAAAAATATTGTTCTTTTAAATCCCCCGACTGATTTAGTCGATACATAAGAATGAATTAAGAATTCTGGTTTAATTAATTGCATGAGTTTTTTTTTTGTCAATGTGATGTTTTGCGATACCTTAATTTGAGGTATTGAAAATAGTTCTACACACACTTACGACTCCTTTTTTTCTCACGTGTCCTTCTTGTGACATAGGGTCATATATTTGCAACCCACACAATCCGCTGCCGAACGCGTTCAGTCAGGTAACGCAGAAAACCCCCAGAAAAGTCATGTGTCATTCCGCACCGTGAAACTGGAAGTAATGCTACACCTAGAAAATACATAATTTTATATTTTAAGACATTATATGAATATTGTGTTTAAGCTGCAGAAAAACTATATTAATCCATGAATCCATATTTCATATTAAATTGGTATATTATAGAGCTATCCATTGTTTGCCGTTTTAGATATGTTTTGTCAACAGGATGTGAAATGATTTAGAAATATGTTCCCAAAGCTCAACTGGTAAAACATGTGAAAGAGATGCAAGAAAAATCGCTAAAGTAACACTAATGTTTATTCTTCCCATTCATTAGTATACCAAATCACGATGAAACATCGTACTAAGCGACAACATCAACCCTGTCTGGTACACATGTATATGTTATCAATGTAAAACAGTTATAGTATTAAAATTATACCATTTAAGTATTATTTATTTTGTAGTAACGTTTCACATTTTCTGTTTCAGCGTACACTACGTTGAAAATTAGTAACCCAAAAAAGTATCAAGTTGTAACTATGGCAACTGCTGGTGAGTATGATAAAAGTTACTGGTACAATGTAATTATACTATCTCATTCTTTTACATGTGATTGAGTATGTGGTTTGGTATACCTTGAAACAGATTTATCTTACATGTTTTGTTGATACCATATTTGGTCTTGGTAAACAAGAGAAAAGTGTAAATCTGCATTTTTAGATATCTACTGACCATAATAACTGAACGTCGCAATAGAAATGTTCTTCAAGCTTTTAAGACTCTCATTGATATACTGGGAGATACAAACAATGTCGATAGAGCACAACAAATATTACTGATCTACAAAGAAAGGGTAAGATCTTCCCATCTGATTTACAAGTTCAGAGTTGATATATATATACCTTTATTCTCATAACAAAATTACATGGTAAAGAGATAAAGATAAAAAAATACAAACATATTTACAACAGTTTCCGAAAGGAAGTAAATAAATCAATAGCTACCTACGGACACACTTTACTATTAACTATTCTAATGAATTTACATAATTTACTTAGTTCAACCACAGAATTTGAACACAATAAGTAATTTACAGTATTTGGTCTACATCTGCTTTTTTAGGAATCCACCTGGCTCTGTCATGGTAATTTCAGTGCATTCGAATAAATAATGACATTCGTATTCCAACTCTCTACTCAGACACAAAATTACATACTATATTATCTTGGTTTATATTTTGCCACCGATTTCAATGGGTAGTCTGTATTAAAAGGTACGAAACGACTAAGTAAATTTTCAAAAGAGACCGCTTTTTGTATAATCCTGGAATATATTCAGCATAATCTGTAGATTACTTGCAGACTTTCAAAAGAGCAGTATGATCTGCATGCATAATCAAAAATATTGTAACATAATAACCTACTTCTAATTCCTCAGATAAATTTACATCATTATTTCCTAAAATGTTTCCAAATCATCTACAGAGGGAACAGCGTGTTTTTTATTTTTTACATTTCCCACTATTCCGTCACGGTAATTAATCCTTTCCACGATGGCTCAGTCGCGGAAAACACGACGGAACATCTAAACTGATATTTTTCATCCGCGGTGGTATCATCGTGGAAAGGATTAACTTTTATTATACGTGTGTTTTTTCCCCACGATATAGCGAGGAAATCATCGTGGAAAAGATTAATATATGTGTGTTGAACACGATGTAGCGTGGAACATATTTTTAAAAGGTTTAATATGCCTAACATTAATATCTATTTGGAATGCTTAAGCTTCCTAAAATTATATACACGAGAGTCTTTACAGTGTGCATTTTCATAGATGTCACAATGAAGCGTAGAAATTAATTATGGGACAAACAGATAATTATTTGTAGAGAATATATGATTTTGTTCATCATAAATGGTATTGTCATTAATTTACCGAAGTGTATGAAAATTTTACATTTCAAATATAGAGTTATCTTTCTTATTTTGTAAGTTTATATAAAAAGGGAAAGTTTAACGTTTTCTTGTCAATTTGGTGTAGTATAATAGAAAACAAATTGCAGCGGTGATCTCCGGGTGTAAGTCCATTTGAATTGAAAAGGATACCTTTTACGTTTACACTATACCAGTACACTTACAGACAATAACAATGTATATGGAGAGAATGTATGAAAAAAGTCACAGGAAAACAAAGCCACGGAAAAAAGTCATGAATGAAAAGTCACAAGAAAAAAAGTCACAAGAAAAAAAGTCACAGGAAAAAATGTCATATATATAATGTCATCTTTCAGATAATTAAAGTGTTTTGTAAAAATTATTTCAATGCCTTAATCTTTAATTTGTTTATACTGTAATTAGTATATTCTTCCTGAATAGAGATCCGGTTGTTTATTTAGTACATGTATTTAATTCATAAATGACTCAGAAACCATACTGATTGAAATGGAAAGGGGTAAATTATAAATAAAAAGAAGCCACTTGATTGCTATTGTCATAATGTCTATACACAGACATGCAAAGCTCATTTTTAATAGTTAAGAATACAATTATGAAAGAAATTGTTGAACATCAACATATGGTGAAACCATACCTGGTGTATTCCATGCCCTTGTCAATTCAGAGCAAAATCTATGGTTTCTTTCATTTTTTGTATAAAAGGAAAAAGTTAACTTTCACTATCATTAAACCAAAA
>MJUT01049985.1:77231-87948 GCA_002080005.1 Gigantidas platifrons | reverse complement strand
GATAAAGCTGTCCATAGCATAAGAAGAGTTTGAAGATACCGAAAGGGTATTCAAAATCCGTAAATATATCCAATGAATAAATAGCCCATTCAATGGAAATCCGTCGATAAAACAACGCATAGGTCCGCTGGATATCACTGAGATACCGGGTTTTGTTACAGTTTAAAATGATAGTAGACAATGTTAAACGAAAACGAAACCGAAAGGAAAAAATTAAAAGCAACATTGCAATTATGTAGGCATAGAAAATGAAACTGAGCTTAGTATTGACATTTCTTCCCTGTTTCTACAAGCTACAATAAAATTAAGCTATACAATGGGGTGCTAGACTATATTTAAGATGAATTTATTTTAAGAAATGTCGACCAATCATGGTGAAGCTACAACATTACGTCTAATTTTAATATCTGGAAAAACTGTTTTTATTTTCCGTCTTATCAGTTAAGGACCATTTTATGTAATTATGAGGAAGTCTGCAAAGAGAGTTTAACTAGATATCCCCCTGACGACCCTGGACACATTAGTAGATATATGCTACCTATTATATCACTAGCAACTATTAGACTACTAGTTGAATAAATACCAATTGTATCTGAAATCCTGCAGGCATGTCATACGACCGTAGTCGTGGTCGGCAGAGTTCTGACATAATACGTTTTGTGATATATCTAACACTCACTTCTAAACCTAAACCACTCCCTAATTTCTATATCATCTTATTCTAAATCTCAATAATGATACAATCATTACTTCGCGTACCGTCGGCCAACATCATCTATTATTTAGTAGTCACTGTAATATTGAACCAATAATAGATAAACCGTTATCCGGTTGATTTAGGCAGGTTGATGGATTTAGGCCAATGGGTAAGCTTGCAACTTTTAGATAAACAATTGGCTGACACCTAACCATTGGATAGCATGTTTATTCAACGAATAACTTCATCTAACCTTTTGACAAACTCATTTATCTGGTCTTCACAAAAAAAAACCACAAAAAAACATCACAGCATGCTACTTAGAAATTGTTTCAATGTCAAATGTCAAGGGCGACCTTCACCACTGACCTAAAATCTCGTTGTCTGTATTATTATGAAAATGTAATATACTCTCCCAAAAAAGAAACGCAATATGTGAAAAAAATATAATTTACTTCAAATTTTCAACATCGTTTTAAATACAGAAAAAGGCATTACATTACACTGAAATTTTGCACACTGGTTGTTCAGACATTAAAGTTAATTAAAATGTCAAAATTGATCACATTAAAGTCCATAGCGTTCAGATGACGCCACTTCAAATTCAATATCTGTTCTGATTAATACAAGAATAAATATTCTCTAAAGGACCATCCAAGGAACATTCTCGCCAAAGTGTTTACTTATTATTCAGTGGTTTCAGATAAGAATACACGTGTAATTTTACTAAAGTTTCCTATAGGTTCCTATGTGAAATTGGTCCTGCGATAGCGGCTATCTTGGATTTCCGATCAATATAAAAACACACATTTAGAAAAAGGACATTCAAGGCAAGTTTGTTTTCAAATGATTCATATGGCGTAGCTTAGTAGAATTTAAATATTTTCCCCATAGGGACCTGTATGTTGAATGTGTCTTGCGATGGCGGCCATCTTGGTTTACTTTTAAGATGTTCATGATTACCTAAGTAATATGTCTACCAATTTGGTTTGAAATGAACCAGAGGTTTGTGAGTAATAAATTAAAATGTAAAAATTTACGGACGACAACAGATACCAAAGGGGTAATCAGAATCCGTAAATCGAAGGACGAACATCACAATGGTCAAAACAAAAAGGACAACGATCTACAAAACATAAACATAATGCAAAATATCAAGTAACACGAATCCCACTAAAAACAGGGGGTGAACCAAGTGCTCTGGAAGGGTATCAGTTCCTGGTCCACTAGTGGCACCTTTCGTGTTCCTCTAGCCACACACCCGGTGATAAGGCATGAACGAGGAAAGGACCGGGAAATGGAACATATCCGTGGTCATATGTGACACAGATATTCGATAACGGTCAACCAAGTCATGGTTACAACGTGGAACTTTCAAAGTTATGACTTTAACTCAACCAAGAGGAAGCCTTGGTACAGTAGCTTCCTTGGTAGTAGTAACCCTCTATCAAGCATTTCCTGATAGGAACCACAAGCTCTGGAATATCGGATAAACTGAGAGACATATACCCCATATGCAGGCGCTGCTGGAATGTTGCTATATATAAATGAAAAGTTCACAATTGGAAAATTAAGATCATCTCTTTTGTCGTAAACTTATTTTACGTTCTTAACCCTCACTCACATTCAGTTTTGAGGTGTAGGTCAAGGTATGATTTGATTTGATTGATTTGATTTTTGGTGTTTAACGTCACTTTCAGCAATATTTCAGCTATATCATGGCGACCAGTTTTAGTGGTGGAGGAAGCCGGAGTACCCGGAGAGAACCATCGACCATGGGCAAGCAACTGGTAAACTTTATCACTTGCGGCTGCGAGTCGAGTGTACCCTTTTTTTGTAATTTACAAAGCCGGGCGCGAATCCACGCCGTATTGGTGATAGGCTTGAATGAGTTGTTAGGTAATCCAACGACCTAACTCATTGGGCCACTCGGGCCTCTAGGTCAAGGTATGAAGCAGACATATCTGTTATGTGGTATCCTTTAGCCTTTAGTAAACACATGCATATCATGCATAGGCTGTATTAGGAATGTGTATATCATATTAACATATGTAAAGCTATAAAACTGTATTTTCATGTCACTGTAATACTATATACATGTATTAAATTTTTATTTGCTAACAAAATGTAAAAAGAAAAAACCCAATAAAATTAAGCTTTGACCATTTCAGGTTTGAACCCGTACTAAAAAATAGAGGCAATGTGGTGTGTGAAGACCAACGCATTACCGATTTTTATTAGGAAAAGAAAGTTCATCTATCCCACTTATATCAACAACACGAAAAATCACTTCTCATCTTAACTGAATTCACTGATCACAACTACAGGTTCAAGTAAAGAGTAACAATACACAAATTTACATATAAATAGCTTTATGTTTTTTGAAAAAAGTGTAGTTTGAGGACATTACTAAACAATTTATTTGTTTAAGATGCATTTTTATGGAAAACTCGAAGAAGATTGTTTTTTTTTGTTGTTGTTGCTTCTAGGTGTTTTCCTAAGTGGAATCTCGGTTTAAAGGCAGCAAAAAGACGGAAAACAATGACAAAGGGTATTTTGTCGAGATTTTTATCATCCGTCTTCAGCTATTTTTCGCATTATCAACTCCTAGACCATGCTATATATTAATCAACAGTTTGGTTTAATCTTCAATCTTTCCTCTTATAAATTATCACGGGAATCTCATGTATACCTAGCCATACATTTATCAAGTAAAACATATCTTATCTCATTCATTATGATTAAATTCTTGATGTTTTTAAATACGTTCATGCGTACCATAAATGCCATTTTCATAGATTTTAATAATTACATTTGACTATCTATAGTTCCTTTATACGTCCTATTGTGCAGGAATTGAATTAATTCCGTATTTAAAATAAATATATATTCAAAGTTGTTTTAAAATGAAATCTAGCGCGATACATGTAATAGATGGGATTTTTTTATGACACTTTGACGTTATGTATATTCATAGTTAGCAGTGATATCATAGTTTGAAAAGTAAGATTTTTTATTTTTATTTTATATCGGATCTAACATGTACAAACAACGTAATGCTCAGTTATATCTTCTGGTGTGATGAAATAAAAGATTAAATCTAAAAAAAGAAAGAAAAATCCCATGGCTGATTTAGTCGATACATTAGAATATTTGATTAAGTGCATGAGTGTTTTTGGCAATTTAATGTTCCGATGCCTTAATTTGATATTAAGAAAAGTTTGAAGAATACACAGGGGTAAACAGAGCAGTAAAATGAATGCCAGACAATACAATGCCAGACAATACTCAGAGGTAAACAGAGCAGTAAAATGAATGGCAGACAATACAATGCCATACAATACACAGAGGTAAACAGAGCAGTAAAATGAATGCCAGAAAATACAATGCCATACAATACACAGGGGTAAACAGAGCAGTAAAATGAATGCCAGACAATACAGTGCCAGACAATACACAGAGGTAAACAGAGCAGTAAAATGAATGCCAGACAATACAATGGTAAAATGAAAAAAGGATAAAGAGTCAATCAATGATCTACATAACACCACAACGAGAACACATGGGTAAACAGGGCAGTAAAATGAATGTCAGACAATACAATGGCAAAATTAAAAAAGGATAAAGAGTCAATCAATGATCTACATAACACCACAACGAGAACACAGGGTTAAACAGGGCAGTAAAATGAATACCACACAATACAATGGTAAAATTGAAAAGGATAAAGAGTCAAACACTGATCTACATAACACCACAAAGAGAACACATGGGTAAACAGGGCAGTAAAATGAATGTCAGACAATACAATGGCAAAATGAAAAAAGGATAAAGAGTCAATCAATGATCTACATAACACCACAAAGAGAACACAGGGGGTAAACAGAGCAGTAAAATGAATACAACACAATACAATGGTAAAATGAAAAAAGGATAAAGAGTCAATCAATGATCTACATAACACCACAACGAGAACACATGGGTAAACAGGGCAGTAAAATGAATGTCAGACAATACAATGGCAAAATGAAAAAAGGATAAAGAGTCAATCAATGATCTACATAACACCACAACGAGAACACAGGGTTAAACAGGGCAGTAAAATGAATACCACACAATACAATGGTAAAATTGAAAAGGATAAAGAGTCAAACACTGATCTACATAACATCACAAAGAGAACACAGGGGGTAAACAGAGCAGTAAAATGAATGCCAGACAATACAATGGTAAAATGAAAAAGAATAAAGAGTCAATCAATGATCTACACAACATCACAAAGAGAACACAGGGTTAAACAGAGCAGCAAAATGAATACCAGACAATACAATGGTAAAATGAAAAAAGAATAAAGAGTCAATCAATGATCTACACAACATCACAAAGAGAACACAGGGTCAAACAGAGCAGTAAAATGAATACCAGGCAATACAATGGCAGAATGAAAAAAGGATAAAGAGTCAAACAATGATCTACATAACATCACAAAGAAAACTAAAGATTGAGAAGAAGGAAACCTCATCAAAAACCAGGGGTGAACTCAGCTGGTCCGTATAGATAAGCACTTCCTGCTTCACTAGTTGCACGGCACCCGTGGTGTTACTCTTATGATTACGACAAACGAACCATTGGCCCAGGGTTGAACTCAGCTGGTCCGTATAGATAAGCAGTTCCTGCTTCACTAGTGGCACGCACCCGTGGTGTTACTCTTATGATTACGACAAACGAATCATTGGCCCAGGGGTGAACTCAGCTGGTACGGAAGGATAAGCAGTTCCTGCTCCACTAGTGACACGGCAACCGTGGTGTTACTCTTATGATTACGACAAACAGAGCATATCCGTGGTTATTTGTGACACAGATATTCCGTAACGGTACGGAAAACGTTCGGAGTAATGACTATAACTAAACCACAAGGAATCATTCGTTCAGTAGCTCCCCTTTTAGCAGTAATCCATTAACAGTTTTTGCATGCATAGTGCCGATCAAGATTTTGTTTCGCAAACGATGTTATCATTAATATTAATTCTTTAATGATTTGAAGTCTTGATATTTAGATAAATTAGAAAGAAATTAAATTATTTTTATTTTAAACATATTTTATTATTCTATGCTAAACAATTGGATAGGACACACGTTTCACAACTTAGAAACGTCTTCTCCAATACATACATGAATAAATACAAAATGAACTTATATAATATTATATACATATTTCATATTAAGTAAAGACATGCAAAAAACAAACAAAAACTAAAAATGTTGAGCATCATGTAAATGGATTATCANGTGAAGATATAGGGAGGAACCATTCCTCTATTAACCTTCGGTAAGTGTATTGCTTTTTTTATATTATTATTAAAAACTCTTATTTATGATATGACGAGTCGATAATCCAGTTGCATGAGGCTGTCTCGAAACTAGTTCATATGATCTTGATCAATAAAGTAAGACATAAATTCATTATTAACCTGTTTCATTTTACAAATATGACATATTTACAAATATTTATGATCATGACATAGAAAAGCGACGGGTGTCTTTAATGTATTTTTAAACTGCCAAAAATATGGAACAATTTACAGCTAAGTGTTTCATTTCCAAAAATAAAAAATCGATATTTACTGGAATTCCAATCAAATTCAACTTATTTATTTCACATAATATAATAATACGGGTTGCGGTAAATCTGTTACATTGTAACAAGTAATGATCTGCATTTTCATTATGATGTCCACATAAACAATTAGAATTTAAAATTAAATTTGCATGATATAAATCTGCATTTATTTCGCATTCTAGAGTGTAATATACTGAGAAAGCGGTCACCTACATAATAATATTGAGGATTTCTCCTCTTAGTAAAAAATATTTGTTGAATTGTAGTTTAAAAGTGGAAAAGTAGGAAGATTTCTAATAGTACGATCCAAAGAATTCCATGCTTGAATAGTAGATGGAAAGTAAGAATTTTGGTAAACAGACAAACTGTTAACAGGTACATGTATATTGTGACTGCTGTGTAATTATAATTAACGTTTACTGCCATTAAAGGTGGAACTAATTCAAATAAATAATCGGGTGCTTCCTTATTGACAATTTTGTTAAAAAAAGATGTACTCAATGCTTCCCACCCCATTTCCTTGTAGACTAAGGTAAAGGTAAAAGGTAAAATATATTTATTTTTAAAAATTTCAACATCATACACAAGTGTTTAAAAATTCCTCATTAATTCAAAAATAAAACATAAAACTGCCATCATTAACAAAAACTTCAATCCACTCATTGTAGCTGCTCATTGTAACTTTCATACCAAGGACAGCCCATGAAAGCCATTCAGCTTATTTCCAATGGGGTCCTTTACAAGTATCAGCTTAAAGTTCAAGTTGATATTAAAAGATCAACATGAGCGGGTAGAGGGATTACTTAATTTTAAAATAAGTGCATTATCTATGAAAGTATATATATATATAATTGCCATTATTATGATATGACACGCCTTTCCCGTTCTTCACTGGTATGTATCAGGTGGCACTTCACTTCTTTTTTAAATCTTTGCAAATCCTTGATGGATTTAATCGAATCGGGTAGAGAATTTCAATCATGGATTCCATTGTAGTAAAACGTTGTTGATTCGATGAATTTAATTTTTGGTGTAACATAATTAATATGACTTGATCCATTAATTTTGATGAAATTATTTTTCAATTAAGAAGGACATTTATCATAATATATTTTATGAGCATGGTTCAATCGAAGCTGTTTTAGTCTGTTTTCAATATTTAAAAATCCTAGACTAGATAATTCAGCTTGCTTTATGCTAGTTCTTGGGCCTATACTTTTAATGAATATAACTGTTTTGTTTTGTGCCACTTGCAGTTTGTTTTTTAAAGCATGAGGTATACCAGCGTACCAGGAGGAACAAGAATAATCAAAATGACATTGAATAAGTGCCATACTTAAAGTTTTCAGCGTTTCGGCAGATAGACAATTTGCCTTTCTATACATAAACCTCAACCGGGAATTAACCTTTTTAATAGTAGAGTTAACTGTTTTTTCGCCAGACAGGTCTTGATCAATGTCAATGCCTAAATATTTAACACTATTTTGTGAATTTATTATATGACCATTACAGTTAATTTGAAATTCAGTTACATTTTTTTATTTTCTCTTTGGACCAAAAAGAATGCATTCTGTTTTACCAAGGTGGAGAGAAAGTTTGTTGTCAACGAGCCATTCACTACATGATTCGAATTCTTCACCAAGTTTTTGAGAGATAAATTCAGGATTTTTATGAGAAAACATAATAGTACTGTCATCTGCGTACAGAAGTAATTTACAGTCTGCGTTAATGCTTATGGACATGTCATTGACATAACAAAGGAAAATTAAAGGTTATAGAATACTTCCCTGTGGAACACCACAGCTAATGTTTGCTGGGTTGGTTTCTGTGCCATTAACATTAACCAACTGTTGTCTGCCTGTTAAATACGATTCAAACCATTTAATGTTAGATACTTCCATCGCTTGAAGCTTGTTGCAAAGAATTTGATGATCGACCGTATCGAATGCCTTTTGAAGATCTATCATTACCATACCAGTGAAGAGGCCTTTAGATGTTTGAGGTTTAATATCATCAAAAAGATGAGTAAGGTATGTATCGGTGGAATAAGCGCTTCTGAAACCAGATTGAAGTTCATATAGCAAGTTGTTTTTGGCTAAATATGATTCTAGCTGTTTATATACTGCTTTTTCTAAAGTTTTTGATATAATACACAGTATACTTACTGGTCTATAATTTCCAACCTCTGTTCTATTATTTTTCTTAAATAATGGTTTGACCCGTTCTGATTTTAATTGATCGGGAACTATACCACTCGTTATTGATAAATTTACAATGAAATTGATGGGTTTTGTTTGTGTTGTAGCAGCATCTTTGACGAACCTTGCTGGAGTGTCGTCTAACCCTGTGCTTTTAAATGGTTTAAGGTGACACAATTCCTTATATATAAATTCCTCGGACACAGGACTTATTTCAAGTTGTAATCTATTGATATTAACTCTACTATAAAACTGTTGGAAAAGAATAGAGGCTACGTGGAATATATTTGGAGATGGAGGCAACTTTTCAACAAGCTCCGATGCCACGGTTGTGAAAAAATTGTTGAAAATGTTTGCGATGTCATTTACATTATGACAATTTTGACCATCCACCTGAATCATAACTAGCATATATAGATAATCCTGTCATTATACGAGCTGCTTTTATTTGATTTTTTTCTAGGCGATTACAATTTGTTCGTCCACAATTATCCCACACTTCCGAGGCATATTCCAAAATAGGTCGAATGAAAACTAATTATATTTTTTCAAGATAATCCCTTTTTAACTGTATTTAAGTTTTCTTAATATGTTAAGTTGCTTAGAAGTTTTTTCAATCAGTACATCAATATGTTTTGTCCACTTACAATCACTGCTAAAAATAACACCTAAATGTTTATGCATATGCACAGGAGAGAGTGAAATATCGCTAAAGTCAAATATTGAATTATTTTCTAAATGCCTTGTACTAAAAATCATAATATGTGTTTTATTGGGATTGAATTTCACAAGTCATCTAAGTCTAAGTCTGTACTTATTAAAGTATGTAAATTTTCTTCATTATTTGCGGTCTACCAAAGCCATTCATATTGTCTGCTACGTCATTTATACAATTAAGAAAAGCAATGGGCCCAAGACCGACCCATTGGGCACACCAACCTTTAATTGTCCAGTACTATTGCATCTTTAATAACTACTCGTTGTGTTCGTCTTGAAAGATAACCGTTTAACCAGAAAAGAATATTCCCTTTGATGCCATATTTCTCGAGTTTTAATATAAGCGCTTTAATCCAAACTGTATCAAAGGCTTTACTAATATCATCAAAGGTTATACTAGTTATTTGCTTTTTATCCAATGCAAGGAAAATATTATCATCAAGTTCAATTAACTGATGGGTAGTTGAATATCCTGGCAGAAAACCCGACTGGAATTTATATAAAATTTGTTAATATGCAGATGATTGTTCTAATGTCATGCTAACACATGACAATAAGGAGACTGGACGATAATTTGAGGGTAGAGATTTTTCCCCCTTTTTAAACAAAGCAATGACATGTGCAACTTTCCACTGATCTGGAAAAAACCATTCCTTTTAACGATCGAGTGAATAACATGGACAGTGGTTTTGCTATTTCATCTTTTACAGCTAATAACATTCGGTTACTTATAATATCATGTCCAACAGCCTTATCTACATTCAACGTGGAAATTATATCTATAGCATCTTATTCACAAACTTCAATATCAGAAAGAACATTCAAGCATCTACAATCAAAATCCGGTAAAACCTTATTTTCATCCATGAAATTTGATATTGAACAAACATATTTATTTATTTTTTGCTTTTTCTAAGGATCGTATGATAATTTAAAGTCGTTCTGTGGATCAGAAAGAGGAGGAGTCGCATTATATGAACTTTCATTTTTTATTAACATATTAATGGTTTTCCAATATAATTTGCCATTGGCTGATTCTAATTCATCTAAATTTGCATTTATATTTGCATAAAATGTCTTTTTGGCTTGTTTTTGTTTTTAAATTATTTACCTTATTTCACTGTTGTTTATATTTCGTCTCTGTTAGTACTGATTTCATTTTAAGAAAAGTTTTACGAAAACGATCACGTATTCGTATCTCTCTTCTCAAAGTGGAATCAAACCAGACTTTGTCGTCATTTCTTATAATTATCTCCTTTGTCGGAATGCATGTACTAGCTATTTTCAAAAATATTGACGTAAAAGCAGTGACCGCTCCATGAATATGACTTGCACCAGTTACTAAATTGACCCAGTCTGTTTCAGATATTTTTTGTTTCATAAAAAGATAATCTGCTCGTTTATAATCCCAAATTTTACGTTTATAATTTTTATTATTACTGAAACCACAACCTATTGTGACGTATGTTCCATCATGATCGCTAA
>MJUT01049985.1:54086-71612 GCA_002080005.1 Gigantidas platifrons | reverse complement strand
TTTTTATGAAACTTTACACACTTGTAGTACACTACCTGCAGATGTGCATGAAGGAATATGGTTGCTTTCCAAAATTTAAAAGGGGAGATAATTCAACTTATACTTTCACGAAAGGGGGGAATGGCATGTACCTTGTAAGCGCAACTCCTCCTAAACGGCATATAGGATGTTTATGAAACTTTACACACTTGCAGTACACTATCTGCAGATGTGCATGAAGGAATATGGTTACTTTCCAAAATTTAAAAGGGAAGATAATTCAACTTATACTTTCACGAAAAAGGTGGGATGTACCTTGTAAGCGCAACTCCTCCTAAGCGGCTTATTGGATTTTGATGAAACCTTACACACTTGTAGTACACTACCTGCAGATGTGCATGAAGGAATATGGTTGCTCTCCAAAATTTAAAAGGGGGGATCATTCAACTTATACTTTCTCGAAAAGGGGGGGGGTATGTACCTTGTAAGCGCAACTCCTCCTAAGCGGCTTATTGATTTTTTATGAAACATTACACACTTGTAGTACACTACCTGCAGATGTGCATGAAGGAATATGGTTGCTTTCCAAAATTTTAAAGGGGAGATAATTCAACTTATTCTTTCACGAAAGGGGGGATGGAATGTACCTTGTAAGCGCAACTCCTCCTATGCGGCTTACTGGATTTTTATGAAACTTTACACACTTGTAGTACACTACCTGCAGATGTGCATGAAGGAATATGGTTGCTCTCCAAAATTTAAAAGGGTGGATTATTCAACTTATACTTTCACGATAAGGGGGGTATGTACCTTGCAAGCGCAACTCCTCCTAAACGGCTTATTTGTTTTTTTTTATGAAACTTTACACACTTGTAGTACACTATCTGCAGATGTGCATGAAGGAATATGGTTGCTGTCCAAAATTTAAAAGGGGAGATAATTCAACTTATACTTTCAGGAAAGGGGGGATGGCATGTACCTTGTAAGCGCAACTCCTCCTAAACGGCATATAGGATTTTTATGAAACTTTACACACTTGTAGTACACTATCTGCAGATGTGCATGAAGGAAAATGGTTACTGTCCAAAATTTAAAAGGGAAGATAATTCAACTTATACTTTCACGAAAAAGGGGAGATGTACCTTGTAAGCGCAACTCCTCCTAAGCGGCTTATTGGATTTTTATGAAACTTTACACACTTGTAGTACACTACCTGAAGATGTGCATGAAGGAATATGGTTGCTATCCAAAATTTAAAAGGGGAGATAATTCAACTTATACTTTCACGAAAAAGGGGTGGGGGCATGTTCCTTGTAAGTGCATCTCCTACTAAGCTGCAAGCGGGGGTATCACTCAGTGAGTTCACTCGCAGTTCTAGTTAGAGAACCGCTATATTGTTATCCTGTATGATACAATATCAACCGTTATCAAAAGATGTTTGACTAGGCTTAATTAATATAGCTGTGCAAAAATATGTGCACATGTATAACAGAATGACTTAAAACAAAAACATTTTATATGATCAAGATCATAGTGAAACAAAAATTGTAAACAAAATAAAAGATATATGTACAAACTGAAGATAATGGCAATGCTTCGCACGATTGTCGTTTTCTTAAGAAAGAGATTTTTTAAAAGAATATATATCTATTAGACATTAACATTAGCTGTATTATATTATATTTATCATATTTTAAAATATTAAAACAATATTTCGCTTATGTATATATTTGTTAGTTAAAAATGTATTAATCTATCAGTACAAACGTCGACTGCTCAACAGTGGGATGATATATTTCTAGTCTATTTATAAGATTTATTAACAACACCTGCAATTGATTGTCAAACAGGTATTTAAGATATAATCATGAATGTCGCGGATAAATGGTGTGTGAGCTACTGTCATTACAGTGTGTGTAATACACAAAAACTTGCTATGTTTATAGTATTAAATGAAAATAGGAGCACGTGGCTGCCAAAATAACCTATTATAAATAGACGATATGAAATAAAATGGAATGAAAACAAAAAGAAAAGAAACTGAACATTAGTTATTTTACTATATTTTTGCTTTAACTTATAATTAAAGGTATATATTTCAGTTTATTCAGAGGTTATGATCGAAAAAAAATCACGTGACGAATAAATTATTCTGATCAGGGAAAATAACAATAACAAAAGCACGTGGTAATGTTTACATAACAAATCAAATACCATTCGAAAGGAACTACAATCTTAACATTGATACAAAATATTTTATTTACAACAAGAGACAAAATATATAAAAGTATGGTATACGGGCTGTCTCTAATCCTCTTCATCACCACTGAGGATTTCCCAACCCAGTCTGTATATATCTTGTCTGCTTTTGACAACTAATGGACGAGAACGCTCAGTTTCCTAAACAAGCACAGAACCATCGTGTGTCCAAAAAGAATGTATCTTCCTGCCTACACACACAGTATTCAATCTTTTCAACAGGTCATATCTGTCTGGTTAAGTTTTCACTTATGAAAGTTATTATCTATATGACTTTTTAGTTCTTTATTTTTAGTAAAAAAACATGTGTCTCTGGCAATAAGTAAGGAAGCGCACACTTATTGAGATCTTACCATCACGGATTTCTCCAATTGGATGAGATCTTCCAATGTCAGTAATATTAAGCTTGACTCCTAGTTGGTTTTTTTCAACTATCAAGGACTAATTAATCAGTATCAATAGGTGTTTTTACGACATTGTTACCATTCGTGGGTACTTTGACATTGTTGAACCTGAAGCTGGTTCTTCCTGAATACTGCTCTTGCTCTTCTAGTCTTTTTGTATAGATTATTTATTTTACTTTGCCTTGAACTTATCTGATCTTTTTGTTCTTCATTTTGAATTTCTTGAAGAATCAATGCATATTTGTTGTGCTGAATGGTTTCTATATGAGGTTGCATACATTCATCCACTATTTTAGCTAGTTTTGGTTTAATAAGTAACATGACTTTTTCACTTATCAATGGAATAATTGAGTCAATAAACTCTTGATTCTTAAGAGTGGCACAGACAACCTCTGCAAGATGCAGAATGGTTTCACTTTGAACAGCAGTTGAAAGGGCCTGATATGTACTGACAGTGTTGGATTTGACAGATTCACCGATCAAGGGTGAACCTAAAGCAGAAAGCCTCGCTTGTTTTTCAAGATGTTGCGTAGAGGGTGATGTATGATCAGGACTACTTTCAGGTTGATCCCTTTTATTACTAGCCTTGGGTGTTTGAGATACAAGACTGTCAAGTTTGGATTATTTGTTTTTGTTTACCTTGTCGGCCATTTGAAGTTTTATTCGACTCAACAAATATATGTATATATGTTTGTGAAAAAGTCGCTTTACATCCACAGATGAAATAATTTACTCATTCACAACTGAAAAAGTTTGCACAGGACCATCAGAATGTTACATGAAATGCCTATGGTTGTCTAATACATTATTTCTATCTCTTGTTTACTCGCTCTGTTTTTTTTTCACGCCTTCATGCTCAAGGGCAGGTAAAGCTTGTTCGTTTTGAAACCTGACAAACAAAGAAATAATATGTCGGTGGTGAATTTCCTATTTTCAACATATACACTTATACCAATATACTATATTAGTGCAAGGCTTATGTGTATAAACCTTAGAAATTTGAAGTTATGTAACACAAAGATATTCCTTTAAAATACCCATAAAAGACATTATATGAATTTTGTGTTTCTCCTATAGAAAAATAGATTAATACAAGAACTGCTATATTTCAAACTAAATAAGAACATTATAGTGTTATCCATGGTTTATGTTTTTTTTTTAAATATTTTCTGCCAATAGAATGTGAACTGATTTAAAACTATATTACCAGAGCTCAACAGGTACAACATGTGAAAGAGATACCAGAAAAATCGCTTTAGTAAGACTGCTATTTATTTGACCCATTCATTAGTACACTAAACCACGATAAAACGTCGTGCTAAGCGACTATATCAACTTTGTCTGGTACACATGTATCTGTTATCAATGTAAAACAGTTACAGTATTAAAATTATATTATTTAAGTATTATTTCTAATGTAGTAACGTTTCAAACTTTCTGTTTCAGTTTACACTACGTTGAAACATTAATAACCTATAAAAGTATCACGCTGTAGCTATGGCAAATCCTGGTGAGTATGATAAAAGTTACTGGTACAACGTAATTATATAATCTCACTCTTTTACATGTGATTGAGTATGTAGTTTGGTATACCTTGAAACAGATTTATTGTACACGTTTGGTTGATACCATATTTGGTCTTGGTAAGCAAGAGAAGAGTGTAAATCTTCATTACATCATACATAAAGAAAACGTTTCAAGATATCAAAGTGGTAATCAGAAGCCATAAGTCGAATAATACAATACAATGGTGAATAGAAAAAGGGCAAACAGGCAAGCAATAGTCGACAAAATAGAGCAACAACCATCTCCACTTACAAACGTGGGTGAACTCGAGAGTTCCGGAATTATGCAGCTCCTGTTTCACTAGTTGCACCCGTCGTGTAATTCTAAATAAAAATCACGTGATAAGTCATAGAAGAGGAAAGGACGGGATTGTGCTTATGACTAGTTGAAGATATCAGTGGTTATTTGTTCTGACGCTGTAGTATTTTTTGTTTTCATTTGATTAAAATCAATATGTTTATGCAGATCGAAGTAGCTTATTGATTTTCATAGATAATTATGTTTATTCACCTCGTGATCCATTAACATCTACAAAGAAACGTGATTTGATATTTACTCACATCAGATATATCTTTTTAGATATTCGAAACCTCCCAAAATTGTTCCGGAACTATAACCTCGGACGTTGATCTTAGATATTACTGGATCCCCACATAAAAAAGAAATCATACAAGATCATACCAATATCTAATGCTAACGATAAAAACGTAGATATATAATTTAGTGCACACGACACGTTTCTGGAATTACCTTTATCAGGTACGCTCAAAATCAAAAGATGGGAAAGTCAAATTATTTAAACTGTTTGGGAGGGAGAAAACAAAATGCCATAAACATAATAGGTAAAATCTGCTAAGATCATGTATTCCCAAGGAAGGTGAACCGTAGCTTTGATAAAAAACATACATTATTTAGAAACTTTAAACTTCAATAAGTTTTTCTTATTTTACAATTGATCACTTAGTAATGTTCATATTTTAGACATTGAGGAACATCATTCGGACAAAGATTGTGGACATACATTATTTTCGAAACAGTATTGTGGACAACTGATAATAAAGATAGTAAGGATAGATAGTGTGGTGCAGAAATTTATTTATTGTAAGACAATAACCGAAGATGAAAGAAAATCACTCCGCAGTAAGAAAATAGCAGATCAGAAACTTAGACATCTACTAACCATAATAAATGAAAATTGCAATATAAATGATCTTCAAGCTTTTAAGACTTTCGTTAATATACTGGGAGATACCGGCAATGTCAACGTTGCACAACACTTATCACTGATATACAACGAAAGGGTAAGATCTTCCCATCAGATTTACAAGTTAAGAGTTAGAACTTATTTGATATATATATACCTTTATTATCATAACAAAATTACATGGTAAGAGATAAATATCAAAAATACAAACATATTTACAAAAGTTTCCGAAAGGAAGTAAATAAATCAATAGCTACCTAGGACACAATTTACTATTAACTATTCTAATGAATTTACATAATTTACTTAGTTCAACCACAGAATTTGAACACATTAATACACAGTAATTTACAGTATTTGGTCTACATCTGCATTTTTGAGAACTCCACCTGGCTCTGTCATGCTAATTTCAGTGCATTCGAATAAATAATGATATTCGTCTTCCAAAACTCTAATCTGACACAAATTACATACTCTATTCTCTTGATTTATATTTTGCTACCGATTTCAATGGGTAGTCTGTAATAAGAGGAACGGAAACGACTAAGTAAATTTTCAAAAGATACCCCTTTTTTGTATAATCCTGGAATATATTCAGCATATTCTGTAGATTACTTGCAGACTGCCAAAAGAGTAGCATCATCAGCATACATAATCAAACATAATGTAACATAATAACCTACTTCTAATTCATCAGATAAAGTTACATTATTATTTTCTAAAATGTTTCCAAATCATCTAAGTATAAAGAAAATAGAAAAGGAAATACGATTTATACTTCGGAAACTTCATTATTATACATAATGTTTGATTTCACATTATGAAACATATTAACTATTACATTGTGCATTTTACCAATAATCTGATTCATGAGTAATTTACACCATAAACCCTCTCTCCAAACAGTATCGAAGGCTTTTATCAAAATCCACGAATATACAGAACATTTTGTTTTTCAAGGTATCGACGTAAAAAGTTTCCCTAGACAGCTCAAAATAGAAATTAGTCTATAATTTTTAGGATCAATAGATTTTCCCTTGCTTTTTAAGATGGGTATAATATTTCCTGATAGCCATGTTCCCGGTACTAATATACAATTGAATAATTTAACAAAAATTGGCATCAGCAAATATTCTGATGATTTTATATATTCATTAATTATATTATCATCGTAACATGTTTTCTCGCTTTTTAAAGCTTTAACAGACTTGGATATCTCATCCGCTTTAACTTATCCATTTATTTCCATATTGGGGGTATTTATAAAATGAAGCTCTATATCCAGGAGATCGTAATCATTTTCTATGTTATCAGGAGTTTCATTCAATTCAAAATGGGCTAATAGAAATATTTGGTTGCTTCTAACGACAACTTAGATTGAATATTTTCCACTATTATTTACTATTGCTTCATCGTTTGCCTCATTTCATTCCTATGATTAACGATGCTTGCGTCGAGCACTCTTTTATTATCTGTTTCTGTCTTCTTCATCTCCGATTTTGAAGCTTCTGTTATTTTCTCTTGTGTCTACTCTTTTGTTGGCTGTGATTTTGTTTAACAAACTCACAGTCTATTTCGAACCATGGTTTTTCAGAAACACTTACTTTACTCTTTTTCTCTTTTATGTTTCTCGATCTCTTAATTCCAAAAGTTGTCTAGCTAAACTTATAAAAGGTTTACTGCGCTTGTCAATACAAGTATCAAGTTCAGCTTGTGATAAGTTTTTTGGACTGAGATTATTCACAGAATTATCTCAGTCAATCATAAGCTGTAATTCTAGATTTTCAAGAAAAAGGACATTGTATTCTAATTTTCCCACTTGCGTGTTTACAGTTTCGTTAGCTATTTGATGATAACATCATACTGATATTGTTTAACATGATCTATTAAAATTGATATTGGGCAATGGATATCTGAAAGAAGCTTACTAAATTCTAACACTTTTGGAGTATACACATTATTGTCTATATAAACTTTGTCACGCACCATCCTAGTGAAGTTGCCATTATCTCGCTCTTATTTCATCACTGGGTATACCTGTTTCAGCTTATTCTCTATATCTAGCGGGAAGTATTGGTGTATTTCAAACGGTTTCCCCTTCAGTTTGTTTTCGCATTTACTTGGACACTACGGTAGAAAAAGCGAGCAACAATCGGTCTGTGGGTCGTCGGATAACTTTTTCCCCCGTATGTTTTCATTCTCTGGTTTTCTCTTACCGAATTCTATCCAATGTTAGATTTCGATTTCTTGTCCTAAGAAAACACTAGCGTTTCCTCTGCATTATCATGCGGTGTTTCCCTCAGACCAGTAAATATCAGATTGTATTTTATCGATCGACACTTTAGGTCCAATAATGATTCCTTCATTTCGTCTCTCTCGTTCTTCAACGTGTGAAGATAAGCCCCGCTCGTGGCACAATATTTGGCATACAATTCCAACCCGTGGTAAAAACAATATAAATATATGGCTACCGGTAATAATTTTTCTTAAATATTAATAAGCAAAGACAGGTTCTGAGCTATTTTATCTCTCCCAAACTTTCTAACCTTTATACAGGAGTTTGTCCATTCTGTTATCAAATATTTCAACGTCGGTATTTGTGACACTAATACCTGGATGTAAAATGTTATAAGTACACAATATGACAATTAAATCACAAACTTGCATAAACACATTTGAGTTTGTACATTGTACTTTTATTCGGGTAACTATAGACATTAAAATAGACATTGATAAAGTCCCTCGGTGGGACGAAAATTTTGTCATTCAACGAAGTGTTTAATTCTTTATCACTTTGTTTTGTGTACTTGGTGTTGTTTTACAAACCATTTTAGACGTGTATAAATTTTATTTTACTTGTATAGTATCGTTTTACCGTAGCGATCCAACACCACGTAAGATTGATCGTTGACTGGTTTTTCAGACGTTATATATATATATATATGACATGACGATGCAGCACAAACAAAATAAATTATAGAAGTCTAGAAGATTGTGCAACGATACCGATAAAGATGTTACAAGAATATATTGACAAAATTTTCCATCAACAAATGACCTTCTTCAGTGTCTATCAAAATTAGACTGAGTTTGTAAAAAATAGCTGATATAATTACAACTCACTAAATAGTCAAGTGACAAAGTGTGACGTATTAAAAATCCAAGTATAAAAACTTTAACTTCCTCATTTCAATGTAAAGATAGGGTGGTATAATTACCACTCACTAAATAGTCAGGTGACAAAGTATGACGTATTAAAATTTTTTAACTCTTTTATTATATATATATATATATATTCAAAATTGTTTTAAAAAGAAATCTAGCACAATACATGTGATAGTTGGGATTTTTATGACACTTTGACGGTATGTATATTCATAGTTAGCAGTGATATAAGAGTTTGAAAATTAAGAAAAAAGTGTTTTTTACATTTTATATCGGATCTAATATGAACAAACAACGTAATGCTCAGTTATATCTTCTGGTGTGATAATATTAAAGATTAAATCTTAAAAAAGAGAGAAAAATCACATGGCTGATTTAGTCGATTCATTAGAATTTTTTATTAATTGCATGGGTGTTTTTGCCAATTTAATGTTCCAATACCTTAATTTGATATTAAGAAAAGATTGAAGAGAACACAGAGGTAAACAGAGCAGTGAAATGAATGCCAGACAATACAATGGCAGAATGAAAAAAGGATAAAGAGCCAAACAATGATCTACATAACATCACAAAGAAAACTAAAGATTGAGAAGAAGGAAACCTTATCAAAAACCAGGGGTGAACTCATCTGGTACGGAAGGATAAGCACTTCCTGCTCCACTAGTGGCACGGCAGCCGTGGTGTTACTCTTATGATTACGACAAACGAACCATTGGCCCAGGGGTGAACTCAGTTGGTCAGTATGGATAAGCAGTTCCTGCTTCACTAGTGGCACGTAACCCGTGGTGTTACTCTTATGATTACGACAAACAGAGCATATCCGTGGTCATTTGTGACACAGATATTCCATAAAGGTACGGAAAACGTTCGAAGTGATGACTATAACTAAACCACTAGGAACCATTGGCCCAGTAGCTCCCATTTTAGCAGTAATCCTTTAACAGTTTTTGCATGCATAGTGCCGATCAAGATTTTGTTTCGCAAAGGATGTTATCATTAATATTAATTCTTTAATGATTTGAAGTCTTGATATTTAGATAAATTAGAAAGAAATTAAATTATTTTTACTTTAAACATAATCATATTTGTTCTATACTAAGCAATGGGATAGGACACAAGTTTCCCAACTTAGAAACGTCTTCTCCAATACATACATGAATAAATACAAAATGAACTTATATACTATTATATACATATTTCATATTAAGTAAAGACATGCAAAAAACAAACAAAAGCTAAAAATGTTGAGCATCATGCAAATGGATTATCGGAGCTAAAGTATACTTAATCGAACACGCCATTATATTTTAATAACACGAACACACCGAACATTCAATTTGGATTTAACTTTCTAAAGGATTTGTATTAAAAGTGGGTGCTTAATTAAGGTAGTTAACATGTGAAGATATAGGGAGGAAGCATTCTTCTATTAACCTTATTTATGATATGACGAGTCGATAATCCAGTTGCATGAGGCTGTCTCGAAACTAGTTCATACGATCTTGATCAATAAAGTAAGACATAAATTCATTATTAACCTGTTTCATGTTAGAAATATGACATATTTACAAATATTTATGATCATGACATAGAAAAGCGACGGGTGTCTTTAATGTATTTTTGAACTGCCAGAAATATGGAACAATTTGCATCACAGCTAAGTGTTTCATTTCCAAAAAATAATAAATCAATATTTACTAGAATTCCAATCAAATTCAACTCATTTATTTCAAATAACATAATAATACGGGTTACGGTAAATCTGTTACAGTGTAACAAGTAAAGCTCTGCAGTTTCATTACGATGCCCACATAAACAATTAGAATTTAAAATTAAATTTGCATGATATAAATCTGCATTTATTTCGCATTCTAGAGAGTAATATACTGAGAAAGCGGTCACCTACATAATAATATTGAGGATTTCTCCTCTTAGTAAAACATATTTGTTGAAGTTTTAGTTTAAAAGTGGAAAAAGTAGGAAGATTTCTTATAGTACGATCCAAAGAATTCCATGCTTGAATAGTACATGGAAAGTAAGAATTTTGGTAAACAGACAAACGGTTAAAAGGTACATGTATATTGTGACTGTTGCGTACATTATAATTAACGTTTGCTGCCACTAAAGGTGGAATTAATTCAAATAAATAATCGGATGCTTCCTTATTAACTATTTTGTAAAAAAGTAGCAGTTTTTTTTAACTTCCCTTCTTGTACTCAATGTTTCACACCCTGTTTCCTTGTAGATTGAATCATAACTAGCATATATAGATAATCCTGTCGCTATACGAGCTGCTTCTATTTGAATTTTTTCTAGGCGATTACAATTTGTTTGTCCACAATTATCCCAATCTTCTGAGGCATATTCCAAAATAGGTCGAATGAAAACTAAATATATTTTTTTTCAAGATAATCCTTTTTTAACCAGTATTTAAGTTTTCTTAATATGTTAAGATGCTTAGAAGTTTTTTCAATCAGTACATTAATATATTTTGTCCACTTACAATCACTGCTAAACATAACACCTAAATGTTTATGCATATGCACAGGAGATAGTGAAATATCGCTAAAGTCAAATATTGAATTATTTTCTAAATGCCTAGTACTAAAAATAATAATATCTGTTTTATTGGGATTGAATTTCACAAGCTGCTTAATGACCATGCAGTTAAATATTCTAAGTCTGTATTTATTAAAGTATGTAAATTTTCTTCATTACGTGCGGTATGGCTAATACAAGTGTCATCAGCAAATAGTATACCAAAGCCAGTCATATTGTCTGCTACGTCATTTAAAAAAATTAGGAAAAGAAATGGCACAAGATCGACCCTTGGGGCACACCAGCCTTTAATTCCCCAGTACTTGATATTGCATCTTTAATAACTACTCGTTGTTTTCGTCTTGAAAGATAACTTTTTAACCAGAAAAGAAGATTCTTTTTGATGCCATATTTCTCGAGTTTTAATATAAGCGCTCTAATCCAAACTGTATCAAAGGCTTTACTAATTCAGCAAAGGTTATACTAGTTATTTGTTTTTTATCCAATGCAAGTAAAATATTATCATAAAGTTCAATTAACTGATGGGTAGTTGAATATCCTGGCAGAAAACCCGACTGGAATTTCTATAAAAGTTTGTTAATATGCAGATGATTGTAAATGTGTTTATAAACAATTTTTTCTAATATCTTCCTAACACATGACAATAAGGACACTGGACGATAACTTGAGGGTAAAGATGTATCCCCCTTTTTAAACAAAGCAATGACATGTGCAACTTTCCACTGATCTGGAAAACCCATTTCTTTTAACGATCGATTGAATAACATGGACAGTGGTTTTTTACAGCTAATAACATTCGGTCACTTATAATATAATGTCCAACAGCCTTATCTACATTCAACGCGGAAATTATATTTATAACATCTTGTTCACAAACTTCAATATCAGAGAGAACATTCAATCATCTACAATCAATATCCGGTAAAACCTTATTTTCATCCTTTAAATTTGATATTGAACAAAAATATTTATTTAAAATTTCTGCTTTTTCTATGGATTCGTATGATAATTTAAAGTCGTTCTGTGGATCTGAAAGAGGGGAGTCTCATTAGAACTTTCATTTTTTATTAACATATTCATGGTTTTCCAATATAATTTGCCATTGGCTGATTTTAATTCATCTAAATTTTCATTTATATTTGCATAAAATTTCTTTTTGGCTTGCTTTTTTAAATTATTTACCTTATTTCGCTGTTGTTTATATTTCGTCTCTGTTATAGTCCGTTTGACTTCTATAAATCTTGGGGCCTGGGTGGCTCAATGAGTTAGGTCGTTGGATCTAACAACTCATACAAGCCTATCACCAATACGGCGTGGGTTCGCGCCAGGCTTTGTAAATTACAAAAAAGGGTGCACTCGACTCGCAGCCGCATGTGATAAAGTTTACCAGTTGCTTGCCCATTGTCGGTGGTTCTCAGAGGGTACTCCGGCTTCCTCCACCACTAAAACTGGTCGCCATGATATAGCTGAAATATTGTTGAAAGTTGCGTTAAAACACCAAAAATAAAAAATAAAAAATCTATAAATCTTCAAAACAAAATTCTTGAAAATCCAGTTTACAAATCAACAATTTTTGTTCTAGATGTTTGTTAATATATGCTGTACTCACTCCATCCAGATTTTTTACAATTGATAAAACATAATTAACATAGAGACAGACCTAATGGGTAACTTTTTTAATAATAGACCAAAAAATTTGAAATTAATTGTCAGAGTTCGTATATATCATATATTAATAAACATCTAGAAAAAAAATGTTGGTTTGAAAACTGGGTTTTTAAGAATTTTTTCCTAAAGATTTATAGAAGTCAAACGGACTATAGTACTGCTTTCACTTTAAGAACAGTTTTACGAAAACGATCACGTATTCGTATCTCTCTTCTCAAAATGGAATCAAACTAAACTTTGTCGTCATTTCTTATAATTGCCTCCCTTTTCGGAATGCATGTACTAGCTATTTTCAAAAATATTGACGTGAAAGCAGTGACCGCTACATGAATATCACTTGCACCAATTACTAAATTGACCCAGCCTGTTTCAAATATTTTTTGTTTCATGAAAAGATAATCTGCTCGTTTATAATCCCAAATTTTACGTTTATAATTTTTATTATTACTGAAACCACAACCCATTGGGACGTCTGTTCCATAATGATCGCTAAACTCTCTGTCAATGTGTATTGTATCACTATCAATAATACTGATCGAGTAGGTGATCAAAATTGGATCAAGTAAAGAGTTATTACCAGTACGATTATCAAATTGTGTCGGCTTATTAATAACGTTAACAAACCATTGATGAAAATAATATCCCTAATATTTGTAGGAATATTAGCCATAAAATTTATGTTCAAATCACCCAAACATATAATATTACAATTCTCGTCGAGAGCTCTTTTTAGCATAAAATCAAAATACTGCCAAGCATATGCAGGTGCTTGTCTCAGGTAATTTATGTTGATCAGAATAGACTGAAATTTAGCTTTAAGTTCAAACCACATACACTCTAGTAAATCATCGTGTTTTAAATCCTGTCTACGTACAACATTAACAAAACTTTTATAATAAAAAATAGTACCACCTCCACTACAGTTCCTGTCCCTCCTAATGGGAACCTCAAAATCCGGCAAACTTATGTCAACATCACTTATACTGTTATCTAAATGTGTTTCCGTAGAAAATATAATATCAACGTCTTCAACTGTATCTATAATATGACTTAATTTATTTCGCAGACTTCGTATATTCGCATGAAAAATAGATAATGTGTTCTCGTGAGAGACTGGTGTGCCCTGTGGACCTGGGTTCGATTCAATATCCCCACAGACAATCAATCAACTAAATAATAATAGATCAGATAATAGTATATTATAATTAGACTTAACATATTTTAGGTATAACAAATACATATCAATAAAATCATTCAAATTCCCGACACCTTTCCGACCTTTCTTGAACAAATAATACTAAATTTATTATAGAACAGCCCTATTGTTGCCCTGTATGATACAATATCAACCAATAATACATTTCTCTGACGTCACTCTATTGTTCGAACAGTGGATTATTCTTAAGAATCTACAGTTTATTCTTTTGTTCTTGAATATATGAACTTTAACCTTTTACTGTTTAAGGCTTAAAAATGTATAATACATATTGTGGGACTTTCGGGTACCGAACCACTGCAGGGATTTTTCAAATATACTTTGACTTTCAAAACTTCCATCTAACCACTGGGCTACGATGACCACACAACTATAAGTCGTATATAAGCACAGCTCAAGTCACATTTATGAGGGATTGTGTGGGGCATTGTTACCGAAATGACGTCACCGGAAGTGAGGTCACCGGAACAGGAAGTGAGGTCACCGGAAGAGGCCCAGATTATAGCGCTTCCGATATTTGAATCCGACCAATCGTAGCCCTTCGGATATTCAAAATCAACCAATCGTCGGCCCCAAACCGAGTATTTACCAATTTAAATAATTTGTGTTAATTAATTTGTTAATTACACCTTTTAACAAACTTACTATTTCTTTAATTTAATCCAAAGCATTTGTATTAATTTTATTTACTACATATTGTTATAATTTTAAAAGAATTAAATCCCAGTTATTATTAATGTCAGTTTTTAATCGATTTTCGGTGATATAGGACGGCAGGTGGTGTTCGTAGTTGCCTGCCTCTAAACCCAAACAAAGGATGTATTTTTTCCCACTATGTGATTTTTTCTTAATCGCGTGCTACAACGCTTCACCGATTTCAAAACCCAAACAAAACTTGTTAATATATATTTTTTTTGTATTTGCAGCTTTCTTGTGCAATAATTTACAGGTTTTTAATCAATTTGCTTCAAACTATTGAAATCCAAACCCGTTCTTTTTCAGAATACAAAGAATTATAAAACATGTTTCTGTAGCTTATAAATGTTATGAAATGTACGCGCATCGGGGAAAATGCTTGTATTATTTACAATCTGTTAGCGAATGACTTAATTACCTATCAACAAATATCATAATGGCCTGTTAATCGGATCATATTTAAACTTGTCGAAACGCGTTGAGGCATGAACAATTAAAGTTCTGATATGGCTGTGATGTGCAAGCTTTATCAATCCAATTGAAAAATCAATAGCCCACCCCATTTCAATGGACTATATTTAAAATGTTGTATTTAAATTGAATAAAATTCACGTTTTTTTTACTTCCTTTAATATTTACTTTTGTAAGATAAATAAAAACTGTATACATATTTAATGTACCCTCCCCGCATTCACGGTGTTTTTTTCTTATTCCGGTTACATCTATCCATTCTCGATACACCATTCCATTAGATATGTTCAACCTATCATATTGTCTCCATAATGTTTTTACACTGATATTTTCGGGTGAAACTTGATTCCAATTGGTTTTTTTTCTCTGATATACAGTTGTATAGGAATTTAAAATGTGTTGTCATTTAGCTGGGGTTCGCTTATTTTTTCTGGTTCACAGTTTTTCACAATTTCAGAATTCATTAGATTGGGATCAACTGAATGACTCTGTTTACTGCCAGTAGTTGCCCTGACTTGTTCTATGGTTGTAGCGCATTCAGGTTCACTCTTCTCTTCTGTATTTCTCTCTTGATGACATAAGCAAACNCAAAGTTTTTCACATATTTCCTGTAATAGGGGCAAAGACCAAGAAATCCTCTCATTTGCTGAGATGTTTTTGGTCTGGGCAATTCTTGAACAGCTTTAACTTTATCAGGATCTGTACTAATTCCTTCTTCTGAGACCACATGCCCCAAAAACTTAGCATTAGTTTGAAAAAAAACTAGATGAGGAGTTCAATCACCCCCCACCCCCCTAAGTCAAGCATTCTAAGTATTTCCTCCTTTTCTGTTTGTCTCTTACCAAATGGTAAGCGTCTGAGTGATTGCTTTATTGGTACTCCACTCCCTGTATTGATAGTATGTTGTATCAAATCTGGATGACTTAACTCACCTTTGGATTTTGAGAAAACATTTTGGCATTTTGTTAACAATTTTGTCAAGTCCTGCCTCTCAGTCCCATCGAGATTGACTGCACTTCGAGAAAACAGGTCTTCTATGTATTCTGGAAGTTGATTTTGTAAACTTGGCTCTGTATTTTCTACATGAACTATTTAGGTACACCGCTCAATATTGTTCTGGTCAGTCTCATAAAAAGTTCCACACTTGGTTTTAATACCCCAAATTTACTAAGTTGTTCACATTTTGGAATATTTACTGGAATAAACGGGTTCAACTGCCTCGTTTATAGTTTCTCATTCTTTATCGATACAATTACTTTTTTTAATTCTAGGGATATTGTTTTATATAATTGATTCAATGCAAGGGTTTCTTGGGGTTCACAATCTAATTTCCTATAAGGGTTTTTTTCAATTTCGTTTTGTTTTTTGTATTTGCTATATTTTTTCGTGAATTTTCTATCTATAAAGACGTTTCTTGATTCCTTCATCTAATTTTCGTGTTTATTCAACATCTAAATCACTATTTTGTTGACTTGGTTCAGTTTTGTCGTAGATGTTTAAACTAATGTGTGATATTTTCATAATGTGTTTCGCTTTGTCTGAGATTTTTGTCGTTTATATTTTTAGTTTTTGAGTTTTTCACTCGAATTTACGTGTTCATTTAGTTTTTAATTACTATTTTGTCGTTTTGATACTATTTTTTGCTTTTGTTTTACGTTAATATTCGATATTTTCATCGTGTTTCTCGCTTGTTCGAGTTTTTATCGTATTGTTTGTGTGTGCTTCACGTTTTCAGTGACATTTTCACGTTATGCTTTCAGTTTTAAACACATTTTTCGTGTTTATTTAACTTTTTTGATGGCTATTTGCTCGTTTTGTTAAGGTTTTGGTTGGAATTTCAACGCTGCGGTGGCGGCGGCGGCTGCTGCAGCTGTTGCTGCTCTGGGGTATATGGTTGTTGCTGCTGCTGCTCTGGATACTGGATTCTGTCACCTGATTGGTTCAATTTTCAGATTTTCCATATCTTTCCACTAGTCAACTTACTTTTCTTCCATATTTTTTCTATCTTTTCACAATTCAACCTATTTTCTTCCACCTTTTCCATATCTTTTCATTATTTAACTTATCTTTCTTCCATATTTTCCATATCTTTTCACAATTCAACCTACTTTTTTTCCATATTTTCCCAAATTATTTTTTTTACAGGACAAATCAATTTTTTTACTTTTCATAATAGATCTGACTTTAGTTAGTGATAATCTGTCAGTGCTGTGATATATATATAATATATATTTGTCCATTCCTTACTTTTATTTATTTATTTTTATATTCAATGTACATTTTGTAGATTCAGTTCAATTCGTTGTTAAATTTTATTGTCAATATTCTTGTTAATTTTT
>MJUT01049985.1:39589-52539 GCA_002080005.1 Gigantidas platifrons | reverse complement strand
TTCAGAGGAGGGAGGCGGTGGTGGTAGTGTCAGTGTTGGTCATGTTGGTGGTGTTGGTGGTGGTGGTGGTGGTGGCGATGGCGGCGGCGGGGGTGGTGGTGGATGCGCATCACTTTTTGCATGTTCATTTAAATTTGTAAACACTATTTTGTCCATTTATTGCGTTTTGTCATTGGTTTTGTGCATCAGTGTTCAATATGTTCGTCATACATTCGTTTTGTTTGATATTTTGTTGTATACTTTATGTCTTTGTTAACATGTTTTTACATTACGCTTGGAGATGTCATAGCGTTTTTTCGTATTCAATTAACCATTTATGAGTATTTTACGTTTTGTTTTTGTTTTCCTATATTTTTTTCGTGAATGTTCTATCTATAAAGACGTTTCGTGATGCGTTCTTCTATTTTTCGTGTGTATTCAACATCTTAATCACTATTTTGTTGACCTGGTTCAGTTTTGTCGTAGATGTTTACACTAATGTGTGATATTTTCATAATGTGTTTCGTTTTGTCTGAGATTTTTCTCGTTTTTTGTTGTTGAGATTTTGAGTTTTTCACTCGAATTTTCGTGTTCATTTAGTTATTGATTACTATTTTGTCGTTTTGATACTGTTTTATGCTTTTGTTTTACGTTAGTATTCGATATTTTCATCGTGTTTCTCGTTTGTTCGAGTTTTTATCTTATTGTTTGTGTGTGTTTCACGTTTTCAGTGACATTTTCACGTTATGCTTTCAGCTTTAAGCACATTTTTCGTGTTTATTTAACTTTTTTAATGACTATTTGTTCGTTTTGTTAAGGTTTTGGGTGGAATTGCAACGCTGCGGTGGCGACGGCGGCTGCTGCTGCTTCTGCTGCTATGGTGTATATGGCTGCTACTGCTGCTGCTGCTCTGTGGAATATGGGTGCTGCTGCTCTGGGTATATGGTTGCTGAAAACACAAGAGACAAAGAGAATTAAACAGACCATGTCGAATGTCACAGCACTTCGATGACGCATCGACCTATTTTTAGTAACATAACGTCATCATACACCTATTAATCAATAATAGAAGGAAATATTTTCAAATAATGTACCCAGTGAGTAAGTTTAATTAAAACGGTAATATATACGTCGTACAAAGAACCGGAAGTCAATTGAAGTGCTCCAGCTTGTTTCCGCGCATTGCAAATCAGAAAATATACAAATTCATACAAATTGAGACTTGAGTCTTTGACAAAACATTAAAAGAAGGACAACAATTGTTCTGCTTAGTTTATATTGAAAGATAAAACAACTTTGGCATACATTTTTAATCCAACATGTTGATGTAAATGACGAAGAGAAAATCTTTTCTTAACGTTTCATCCACCATATATACACATACACAAACGTGGTGGTGTTAATTGAGGGTGTTGCGATATTCAAACCTGGCACATCTACTGTAAAACACTCTAAATGGAAAAGAATCTTTTATATATTCAAAACACCAAGATGATTGATACGCCTAACCCTAACCCTAACACTAACCCTAACCCTAACCCTAACTCTAACCCTAACTCTAACGCTAACCCTAACCCTAACTCTATCACTAACTCTAACCCTAGCCCTAACCCTAACTCTAACTCTAACTCTAACTCTAACTCTAACTCTAACTCTAACCCTAACCCTAACTCTAACCCTAACCCTAACCCTAACTCTAACCCTAACCCTAACTCTAACCCTAACTCTAACCCTAACCCTAACTCTAACCCTAACTCTAACCCTAACCCTAACTCTAACCCTAACCCTAACTCTAACAACACATACATGGTAGATTATGGGTTAGAGTTAGGGTTAGGGTTAGAGTGAGGGTTATGGTTAGAGTTAAGATTAGGGTTAGGGTTAGAGTTAGGGTTAGAATTAGGGTTATGGTTAGAGTTAGGGTTAGGTTTAGGGTTAGAGTTGTGGTTAGGGTTAGAGTTAGAGTTAGGGTTAGAGTTAGGGTTAGGGCTAGAGTTAGAGTTAGGGTTAGAGTTAGGGTTAGGGTTAGAGTTAGGGTTAGGGTTAGGCGTATCAATCATCTTGGTGTTTTGGATATATCTTCAAAGATTATTTTACACTTAGAGTGTTTTACAGTAGATGTGCCAGGTTTATATATCGCAACACCCTCAATTAACACCACCACGTTTTTGTATGTGTTGATATGGTGGATGAAACGTTAAGAAAATATTTTCTCTTCGTCTTTACTTCAAGAAGTTGGATTAAAAATGTATGCCAAAGTTATTTAAGGATTAGTTCAGGAATACGTATATTCCATGTTCCATAATGTATTCGCAATTTATCTTTCAATATAAACTGAACAGAAAATTGTTTGTCCTTCTTTTAATGTTTTGTCAAAGACTCAAGTCTCAATTTGTATGAATTTGTATATTTTCTGATTTTCAATGCGCGGAAACAAGCTGGAGCACTTCAATTGACTTCCGGTTCTTGGTACGACGTATATATTACCGTTTTAATTAAACTTACTCACTGGGTACGATATTTGAAAATATTTCCTTCTATTATTGATTTGTAGGTGTAAGATGACGTCATGTTACAAAAAATAGATCGATGAATCAATGAAGTGCTGTGACATTCGACATGGTCTGTTTAATTCTCTTTGTCTCTTGTGTTTTCATCAACCATATACCCCAGGGCAGCAGCACCCATACCCCACACAGCAGAAGCAGCAGCAGCAGCAGCCATATACCATAGAGCAGCAGCAGTAGCAGCAACAGCAGCAGCAGCCGCCGTCGCCACCGCAGCCTTTGAATTCCACCCAAAACCTGAACAAAACGAACAAATAGCCATTAAAAAAGTTAAATAAACACGAAAAATGTGCTTAAAACTGAAAGCATAACGTGAAAATGTCACTGAAAACGTGAAACACACACAAACAATACGATAAAAACTCGAACAAACGAGAAACACGATGAAAATATCGAATACTAACGTAAAACAAAAGCAAAAAACAGTATCAAAACGACAGAATAGTAATTAAAAACTAAATGAACACAAAAATTCTAGTGAAAAACTCAAAAACTCAAAAAATAAACGACAAAAATCTCAGACAAAATGAAACACATTATGAAAATATCACACATTAGTGTAAATATCAACGACAAAACTGAACCAAGTCAACAAAATAGTGATTAAGATGTTGAATACACACGAAAATTAGAGGAAGGAATCAAGAACCGTCTTTATAGATAGAAAATTCACGAAAAAATATAGCAAAATCAAAAAACAAAACGAAATTAAAAAAAAACATACAGCAAATTAGATTGTGAACCCCAAGAAACCCTTGCATTGAATCAATTATATAAAACAATATCCCTGGAATTAAAAAAGTAATTGTATCGATAAAGAATGTGAAACTATAAACGAGACAGTTGAACCCGTTTGTTCTAGTAAATATTCCAAAATGTGAACACCTTAGTAAATTTGGGGTATTAGAATCAAGTGTGGAACTTTTTATGAGACTGACCAGAACAGTATTGAGCGGTGTACCCAAATAGTTCATGCAGAAAATACAGAACCAAGTTTACAAAATCAACTTCCAGAATACTTAGAAGACCTGTTTTCTCAAAGTGCAGTCAATCTCGATGAGACTGAGAGGCAGGACTTGACAAAATTGTTAACAAAATGCCAAAATGTTTTCTCAAAATCCAAAGGTGAGTTAGGTCATACAGATTTGATACAACATAAAATCAATACAGGGAGTGGAGTACCAATAAGGCAATCACTCAGACGCTTACCATTTGGTAAGAGACAAACAGAAAAGGAGGAAATACTTAGAATGCTTGACTTAGGGGGGGAGTGATTGAACCCCTCATCTATTTTTTTTTCAAACTAAAGCTAAGATTTTGGGGTATGTGGTCTCAGATGAAGGAATTAGTACAGATCCAGATAAAGTTAAAGCTGTTCAAGAATTGCCCAGACCAAAAACACCTAAGCAAATGAGAGGATTTCTTGGTCTTTGCTTCTATTACAGGAAATATGTGAAAAACTTTGCAACCATAGCCTGACCATTACATAAGCTGTGTGAAAAAGGCTCAAGATTTCAGTGTAATGATGAATGTGAACAGGCTTTTATTAGGTTAAAAGATGCATTGACATCTCCCCCTCCCCTATCCTTTCATATCCTAGACCAGGTTGCCAGTTGATTGTTGACAGCGATGGATATGATAAGGCTGTAGGTGCTGTTTTATCTCAGGTACAGGAGGGGAAAGAAGAAGTAATAGCTTATATGAGCAAAGCACTCAATCAACATGAACAAATGTACTGTGTGACAACTAAAGGCTCTCGTGTGTGCCCTACAAAACATTCATTCCTACCGTTATGGTCAACAAGTTTTGTTGAGAACGAACAACGCTGCAGTAAGTTGGATGAAAAGCTTAAAAATGCCCAATGGACAAGTTGCAAGATGGCTCCAAGAAATAGGGAATTATAATTTGATATTTACTCATCGTCCAGGTAGACAACACAGCAAGGCAGATGCATTATCACGGAGACCTTGTAATGTTTGCTTATGTCATCAAGAGAGAAATACAGAAGAGAAGAGTGAACCTGAATGCGCTACAACCATAGAACAAGTCAGGGTAACTGCTGGCAGTAAGCAGAGTCATTCAGTTGAGCCTAATCTAATCAATTCTGAAATTTTGAAAAACTGGGAACCAGAAGAAATAAGGGAACCCCAGCTAAATGAAAAACAAATCTAAATTCCTATAAAATTGTATTTCAGCGAAAAAAACCTAATTGGAATCAAGTTTCACCCGAAGATATCAGTGTAAAAACAGTATGGAGACAATATGATAGGTTGAACATATCTAATGGAATGGTGTATCGAGAATGGATAGATGTAACCGGAATAAGAAAAAAACACCGTGAATGCGGGGAGGGTACGTTAAATATGTATACAGTTTTTATTTATCTTACAAAAGTAAATATTAAATGAAGAAAAAATTCGTGAATTTCATTCAATTTAAATACAACATTTTAAATATAGTCAATTGAAATGGGGTGGGTTATTGATTTTTCAATTGGATTGATAAAGCTTGCACATCACAGCCATATCAGAACTTTAATTGTTCATGCCTCAACGCGTTTCGACAAGTTTAAATATGATCCGATTAAAAGGCCATTATGATATTTGTTGATAGGTAATTAAGTCATTCGCTAACAGATTGTAAATAATACAAGCATTTTTCCCTGATGCGCGTACATTTCATAACATTTATAAGTTACAGAAATATGTTTTATAATTCTTTGTATTCTGAAAAAAAACGGGTTTGGATTTCAATAGTTTGAAGCAAATTGATTAAAAACCTGTAAATTATTGCACAAGAAAGCTGCAAATACAAAAAAAAATATTGACAAGTTTTGTGTGGGTTTTGAAATCGGTGAAGCGTTGTAGCACGCGACTAATAAAAAATCACACAGTGTGAACAAAATACATCCTTTGTTTGGGTTTAGAGGCAGTCTACTACGAACACCACCTACCGTCCTATATCACCGAAAATCGATTAAAAACTGACATTAATAATAACTGGGATTTAATTCTTTTAAAATTATAATATGTAGTAAATAAAATTTATACAAATGCTTTGTATTAAATTAAAGAAATAGTAAGTTTGTTAAAAGGTGTAATTAACAAATTAATTAACACAAATTATTTAAATTGGTAAATACTCGGTTTGGTGCCGACGATTGGTTGATTTTTAAATATCCGAAGGGCTACGATTGGTCGGATTCAAATATCGGAAGGGCTATAATTGGTTGGATTCACAATTCCATTGTTCGTACCTAGAATCTAGAGAAGTTCCTGAAAAACTCGTATATATACGTATTTATAGATAACTGCAAAATAAAGAAAACCAGAAACAGGTTCATGGGATATAGCGTAAAAATAAATGAAATTGAAAAAAAATCTTTACTTGCATCTTATAATTTATTATGAGTATTTTTATCAAGGATTTGCTATATATTAATATTGGAAATAATTATTGTGCACAATATTTCTATTATTCTACCTATTGCGATGACACTTAGGACATAGTTAAGACATCCTAAGTTAGGATAGTTTTAAGACAGCTTCGAGATCACTCCTAGGACATGTCCTAAGATGGTCCTAAGACCATCCTAAAAATTGTCCTAAAAAATATCTTAGGACAAATCTTAGGATACTTTCGAGAACACGGCCCAGGTTCCTTACCAAGCACAGAACCATCGTGTGTCCAAAAAGAATGTATCTTCCTGCCTACACACAAAGTATTCAATCTTTTCAACAGGTCATATCTGTGTCTGGTTAAGTTTTCACTTGTGAAAGTTTTATCTATATGACCTTTTAGTTCTTTCTTTTTAGTAAAAACCATGTGTCGCTGGCGATAAGTAAGGAAGCGCACAATTATCAAGATCTTACCATGATGGATTTCACCAATTGGATGAGATCTTCCAATGTCAGTAATATTACGCTTGACTCCTAGTTGGGTTTTACAACTACCAAGGACTAATGAATTAGTATCAATAGGTGTTTTTACGACATTGCTACCATTCGTGGGTACTTTGACATTGTTGAACCTCAATCTGGATTTTCTTGAATACTGCTCTTGTTCTAACCTTTTTTTCTAGATTATTTATGTTACTTTTAATTGAACTTATCTGATCTTTTTGTTCTTTATTTTGAATTTCTTGAAGAATTAATGCATCTTTGTTGTGCTGGATAATTTCTAGATGAGATTGCATACATTCATCAACTATTTTAGCCATTTTTGGTTTAATAAGTAGCATGACCTTTTCACTTATCAATGGAATAATTGAGTCAATAAACTCTTGATTCTTAAGAGTGGCACAGACAACCTCTGACAGATGCAGAATGGTTTCACTTTGAACAGCAGTTGAAAGGGCCTGATCTGTACTGACAGTGTTGGATATGACAGATTCACTGATCAAGGGTGAACCAAAAGCAAAAAGCCTCGCTTGTTTTTCAAGATGTTGCGTAGAGGGCGATGTATGATCAGGACTACTTTCAGGCTGATCCCTTTTATTACTAGCCTTGTGTGTTTGAGATACAAAACTGTCAAGTTTGGATTATTTGTCTTTGCTTACCTTGTCGGCCATTTCGAGTTTTATTCGACTCAACAAATATATGTATATATGTTTGTGAAAAAGTCGCTTTACATCCACAGATGAAATAATTTACTCATTCACAACTGAATAAAGTTTACATAGGACCATCAGAATGTTACAGGAAATGCCTATAGTTGTCTAATACATTATTTTATCTCTTGTTTACACGCTCTGTTTTCTTCACGCCTTCATGCTCAAGGGCAGGTACAGATTGCTCGTTTTGAAACCTGACAAACAAAGAAGTAATATGTCGTTAGTGAATTTCCTATTTTCAACATATACACTAATACCAATATACTATATTAGTGCAAGCCCTATGTGCATGAACCTTAGAAACTTGAAGTTATGTAACACAAAGCTATGCCTTGAAAATACACATAAAAGACATTATATGAATTTTGTGTTTCTCCTATAGAAAAACAGATTAATACAAGAACTGTTATATTTCAAACTAAATAAGAAAATTATAGTGTTATCCATTGTTTGTCGTTTTTTTTAAAATATTTTCTGCCAATAGGATGTGAACTGATTTAAAACTATATTACCAGAGCTCAACAGGTAAAACATGTGAAAGAGATACCAGAAAAATCGCTTAAGTAAGACTGATATTTATTTGACCCATTCATTAGTACACTAAACCACGATGAAACATCATGCTAACCGACTCCATCAACTTTGTCTGATACACATGTATCTGTTATGAATGTAAAACAGTTACAGTATTAAAATTATACAATTTAAGTATTATTTCTAATGTAGTAACGTTTCACACTTTCTGCTTCAGTTTACATTACGTTGAAACATTAATAACCTATAAAAGTATCAAGTCGAAGCAATGGCAACTGCTGGTGAGTATGACAAAAGTTACTGGTAAAATGTAATTATACAATTTCATTCTTTTACATGTGATTGGGTATGTAGTTTGGTATACTTTGATACATATTTATTGTACACGTTTTGTTGATACCATATTTGGTCTTGGCAAACATGAGAAGAGTGTAAATCTGCATTACATCATACATAAACAAAACGTTTGAAGATACCAAAGTGGTAATCAGAAGTCATAAGTCGAATAATACAATACAATGGTGAATAGACAAAAGGGCAAACAGGCAAAAGATAGTCGACAAAATAGAGCAAAAATCATCTCCACTTACAAACGTGGGTGAACTCGAGTGTTCCGGAATGATATGCAGCTCCTGCTTCACTGGTTGCACCCGTCGTGTAATTCTAAATAAACATCACGTGATAAGTCATAAAAGAGGAAAGTACGGGATTATTACACTAAACCACGATAAAACATCGTGCTAAGCGACAACATCAACTTTGTGTGGTACACATGTATCCGTTATCAATGTTAAACAGCCATATTATTAACATTATATTATTTAAGTATTATTTCTGTTGTAGTAACTTTTCACACTTTCTGTTTCAGTTTACACTACGTTGAAAATTTAATAACCTATAATAGAAGCAAGCCAAACAGTAGCTATGGCAACTGCTGGTGAGTATGATAAAAGTTACTGGTACAATGTAATTACATGTATAAAATCTCACTCTTTTACATGAGATTGAGTATGTAGTTTGGTATACCTTGATATAGATTTCTTGTACACGTTTTGTTGATTCCATACTTGGTCTTGGTAAACAAGAGAAGAATGTAAATCTTCATTACATCATACATAAACATAACGTTTGAAGATGTCAAAGTGGTAATCAGAAGCCATAAGTCAAATAATGATATACAATGGTGAATAGACAAAGGACAAACAGGCAAACATTAGTCGACAAAATAATAAAATACAATGGTGAATAGAAAAAGGGCAAACAGGCAAAACAATAGTCGACAAAATAATACAATACAATGGTGAATAGAAAAAGGACAAACAGGCAAAACAATAGTCGACAAAATAATACAATACAATGGTGAATAGAAAAAGGCCAAACAGGCAAACAATAGTCGACAAAATAGAGTAAAACCATCTCCACTTACAAATGTGGCTGAACTCGAGTGTTCCGGAATGATATACAGCTCCTTTTGCACTAGTTGCACCCGTCGTGTAATTCTAAATAAAAATCACGTGATAAGTCATAAAAAAGGAAAGGACGGGATTATGCTTACAACTAGTGGAACATAGCCATGATTATTTGTTCTGACGCTGTTGTATTTTTTGCTTTCATTTGATTAAAATCAATATGTTTATGCAGATCGAAGTAGCTTATTGATTTTCATAAATAATTATGTTTATTCACCTGGTGATCCATTAACATCTACAAAGAAACGTGATTTGATGGTTACTCACATCAGATATATTCTTAAGACATTCGGAACCTCCAAAAATTGTTCCTGAACTATAACCTCGGACGTTGATCTTAGATATTACTGCACCCCCACATAAAAAAGAGATCATACAAATATCTAATTCTAACGATAAAAATGTAGATATCTAATTTAGTGCACACGACACGTTTCTGGAATTACCTTTATCAGGTACGCTCAAAATCGAATGATGGGAAAGTTAAATTATTTAAAAGTGTGTGGGAGGAAGAAAACAAAATGCCATAAACATGATAGTTAAAATCGGCTAGGATCATCTATTCCCAAGGAATGTGAACCGTAGCTTTGATAAAGCAAATACATTATTTAGAAACTTTAAACTTCATAAATTTTTCTTATTTTACAATTGATTACTTAGTAATGTAAACATTTTAGACATCGAGAAAAGAGATTGGGGACATAAACTATTTTCGATACAGCATTGTGGAGAAATGATAATGAAGGTAGTAAGGATGCATAATGTGGTGCAGAAATTTATTGATTCTGAGACAATATCCGAAGCGGAAAAAACAGTACTCGCCGATATAAAAGTAGTAGACAAGAAATTTAGACATCTATTGATCATAATAACTAAGCATTGCAATGGAAATGATCTTGGAGCTTTGAAGACTTTCATTGATATACTGGGAGATACAAACAATGTCGCTATAGCACAACAATTATCACTAATCTACGACGAAAGGGTAAGATCTTCCCATCTGATTTACAAGTTCAGAGATAGAACAGATTTATATATATATATATTTGATATTTATCTCTTTACCATGTAATTTTGTTATGAGAATAAAGGTATATATATTTATATATCTATCTCTTTACCATGTAATTTTGTTATGGGAATAAAGGTATATATAGATAAAGAGATAAATATCAAAAATACAAACATTTTACAACAGTTTCCGAAAGGAAGTAAATAAATCAATAGCTACCTAAGGACACAATTTACTATTAACTATTCTAATGAATTTACATAATTTACTTAGTTCAGCCACAAAATGTGAACACAATAAGACACAGTATTTTACAGTATTTGGTCTACATCTGCATTTTTGAGGAATCCACCTGGCTCTGTCATGTTAAATTCAGTGCATTCGAATAAATAATGATATTCGTCTTCCAACTCTCTTCTTTGACACAAATTACATACTCTATTCTCTTGATTTATATTTTGCCACCGATTTCAATGGGTAGTATGTATTAAGAGGTACGGAAGCGACTAAGTAGATATTCAAAAGAGACCCCTTTTTGTATAATCCTTGAATATATTCAGCATATTCTGTAGATTACTTGCAGACTGCCAAAAATGCAGTATCATCAGCATGCATAATAAAAAATAATGTAACATAATAACCTACTTCTAATTCATCAGATAAAGTTACATCATTATTTTCTAAAATTAAGATACATATTAATTATAACATTGTGCATTTTACCAATAATCTGACTCATGAGAAATTTACACCATAAACCCTCTCTACAAACAGTTTCGAAGGCTTTTATCAAAATATGTGAATACACAGAACATTTTTTTCTTTTTCAAGATTATATGTTCAAATAATGAGTGCAAAGAAGTTATATTTTCATTTGTTGAGTATTTATGCATAAAACCTACTTGGGTTTCGTTGATCAACACAAATTCGTCGGAGTCAGCATTCAATCTTTAATTAAGCATCGACGATGTTTCCCTAGAGTGCTTAAAATAGAAATTAGTCTATATTTTTTTTTATCACTAGATTTAAGTTTTTGCTTTGAATATGGGTATAATATTTCCTGATGTCCATGTACCCGGTACTAATATACAATTGAACAATTTAACATAAATTGGCATCAGCAAATGTGCTGATGATTTTATATATTCATTAATTATATTATCATTGTAACATGTTTTCTCGATTTTTAAATCTTTTGCATACTTTGATATCTCATTCGCTGTAATTTGTCCATTTATTTCCATATTGGGTTATTTATAAAATACAGTTCTATATCCAGGAGATCGTACTCATTTTCTATGCTATCAGGAGTTTCATTCAATTCAAAATGAGCTACTAGAAATAGTTGGTTGCTTCTTACGACAACCTAGATTGAATATTTTCCAATATTATTTACTATTGTTCCACCTTAATTCTTTCATCTTTTATTCTCTTTTTCTATCTTCTTCATCTCCGATTTTGATGTTTCTGTTATTTTCTCTTGTGTCTATTCTTTCGTTGGCTATGATTTTGTCTAACAAACTAATAGTCTATTCCGAACCATGGTTTTTCAGAAACACTTACTTTACCCTTTTTCTCTTTTATGTTTCTCGATCACTTAGTTTCAAAAGTTGTCTAGCTAAAGTTATGAAAAGCTTAGTGAGCTTTTCAATACAAGTATCAAGTTCAGCTTGTGATATTTTTTTCAGACTGAGATTATTCACATAATTCTCTAACTCAATCCTAAGCTCTAATTCTAGATTTTTAAGAAAAATGATATTTTATTTAATTTTCCCACCTGCGTGTTAACAGTTTCGTCAGCTATTTAACGATGGAATTAGACATTGATATTGTTTAACATGATCTATAAAATTTGATATTGGGCAATGGACATCTGAAAGAAGATTACTAAATTCTAACACTTTTGCAGTATGCACATTATTGTCTATATAAACTTTGTCATGCACCATCCTTGTGAAGTTGCCATTATCTAGGGCTTTTTTCATCACTGGGTATAGCTGTTTCAGAATGTTCTCTATGTCTATCGGGAACTATTGGTGTATTCCAAACGGTTTCCCCTTCAGTTTGTTTTCGCATTTACTAGGACATAGGTCACTATGGTAGATAAAGAGAGCAAAAATTGGACTGTGGGTCGGATACCTTTTCACCCCGTATGTTTTCATTCTCTAGTTTTCTCTGACCAAAAACGGTGGACACTACTGAATTCTATCCAGTGTTAGATTTCTTGTCCTAAGAAAACACTAGCTTTTTTTCTGTATTCTCATGCGGTGTTTCCCTCAGACCAGTAAATACCTGATTGTATTTTATCGATAGACACTTTAGGTCCAGTAATGATTCCTTCATATCGTCTCTCTCGTTCTTCAACGTGTTAATTAGACCCGCTCGTGGTACAATATTCGGCAGAAAGTGCCAACCCGTGGAAAAAACAACATAAATATATGGCTACCAGTAATAATTTTTCGTAAATATTGGAAAACTTGTACTTGTATAAGCACATTTGAGTTTGTACATTGTACTTTTATTAGTAAAATTCATTCAAGTTGTTCCCAAAGAAAACAACATCACCAATTTTTATAGGACTTCTCGTCTTCCGAATTATTGTTTCCCTTTTATTTTATTTTGTGTCTTACATAATACTTTTGCTGGTTTGTTTTTGTATCCGGGCCATTCATTTCAATGAAAACACCTTATTACTTCTGTACTGCCAGTTTGTCTACAGTTGATTGTTATAACCCTTTATTCATTTTATTTTACTTGATCTAGGTAAATCATTTTGA
>MJUT01049985.1:18814-38906 GCA_002080005.1 Gigantidas platifrons | reverse complement strand
GGAATATGGGTGCTGCTGCTCTGGGTATATGGTTGCTGAAAACACAAGAGACAAAGAGAATTAAACAGACCATGTCGAATGTCACAGCACTTCGATGACGCATCGACCTATTTTTAGTAACATGACGTCATCATACACCTATTAATCAATAATAGAAGGAAATATTTTCAAATAATGTACCCAGTGAGTAAGTTTAATTAAAACGGTAATATATACGTCGTACCAAGAACCGGAAGTCAATTGAAGTGCTCCAGCTTGTTTCCGCGCATTGCAAATCAGAAAATATACAAATTCATACAAATTGAGACTTGAGTCTTTGACAAAACATTAAAAGAAGGACAACAATTGTTCTGCTTAGTTTATATTGAAAGATAAAACAACTTTGGCATACATTTTTAATCCAACATGTTGATGTAAATGACGAAGAGAAAATCTTTTCTTAACGTTTCATCCACCATATATACACATACACAAACGTGGTGGTGTTAATTGAGGGTGTTGCGATATTCAAACCTGGCACATCTACTGTAAAACACTCTAAATGGAACATATTCTATGTGAAACTTTACGACTATTAATCTAATAAAAAGTACAGATAAGTGAAGAGGGTCTTTCTACGGGTTTCGTTGGTAAAAACAGGTAAACGGTATGTCGTAGAGACCTAGAGTGGGTTGCTCAAATCTTTGGATAAAGCTGTCCATAGCATAAGAAGAGTTTGAAGATACCGAAAGGGTATTCAGAATCCGTAAATCTATCCAATGAATAAATAGCCCATTCAATGGAAATCCGTCGATATAACAACGCATAGGTCCGCTGGATATCACTAAGATACCGGCTTTTGTTATCGTTTAAAATGAAAGTAGACAATGATAAACGAAAACAAACCGAAAGGAAAAAATCAAAAGCAGCATTGCAATTGTGTAGGCATAGAAAGCGAAACTGAGTTTAGTATTGATTTTTCCTTCCTGTTTCTACAAGCTACAGTAAAATTAAGCTATGAAATGGAGTGCTTTAGACACTATTTGAGATGAATTTATTTTAAAAAATGTCGACTAATCATGGCGAAGCTACAACATTGCGTCTAATTTTAATATCTGGAAAAAACTGTTTTTATTTTCCGTCTTATCAGTTAAGGACCATTTTATGTAATTATGAGGAAGTCTGCAAGGAGAGTTTAACTAGATATTTCCATGACGACCCTGGACACATTGATAGATATATGCTACCTATTATATCACTAGCAACTATTAGACTACTAGTTGAATAAATGCCAATTGTACCTGAAATCTTGCAGGCATATCATACGACCGTAGTCGTGGTCATCAGAGTTCTGACACTACGTTTTGTGATATATCTAACACTCACTTCTAAACCTAAACAACTCCCTAATTTCTATATCATCTTATTCTAAATCTCAATAATGATATAATCATTGCTTCGGGTATCGTCGGCCAACATCATATATTATTTTAGTAGTTACTGTTATATTGAACCAATAATAGATATAAACCGTTATCCGGTTGATTTAGGCAGGTTCATGGATTTGGTCCAATGGGTAAGCTTGCAACAGTTAGATTAACAGTTGGCTAACACATAACCATTGGATAGCTTGTTTTTCCAACGAACAACTTCATCTAACGTTTTGACAAACTTAATTCCCTGGTCTTCACAAAAAAACCCATCACAGCATGGTATTTAGACATTGTTTCAATGTCAAAGGTCAAGGGCGACCTTCACTCTTTACCTAAAACCTCGTTATCTGTATTATTCGGAAAATGTAATATACTCTCCCAAAAATGAAACGCAACATGTGAAAAAATATAATTTACTTCAAATTTTCAACATCATTTTAAATACCGAAATAAGCATTACATTACACTGAAATTTGGCACACTGGTTGTTTAAAGTTCATTAAAATGTCAAAATTGATCACATTAAAGTCCATAGCATTCAGATTACGTCACTTCAAATTCAATATCTGTTCTGATAAACACAACAATAAGTATTAACTAATGGATCATTCAAGGAACATTCTCGCCAAAGTTTGCTTAAGTTTACTTATTATTCAGTGGTTTCCGATAAGAATACACATGTAATTTTAATACAATTTCCTATAGGCTCACACGTGAAATTGGTCATGCGATAGCTTGCTTTGAGATGATTCATATGGCGTAGCTAAGTAGAGTTTAAATATTTTTCCCATAGGGGCATGTATGTTGAATGTGTCTTGCTATGTCGGCCATCTTTACCTTTGGCTTACCTTTGCATATAGCCATTTAATGATTATTCATGTTCAGTTTGGGTTTAAACAAATTTCTAGTTTCTGTGCAAATTACCTTTCATTTTCCCATATAGTCTAATGTAAAAAAAATGGATTTCAATGTCGACCATCTTGGAATTCTGATCGACAAAAATATAACACAAACTTTTTTGAGGTTGATATAAGGAACATTCCTACCGAGTAACATTTCCATCCCACATGTGGTTTCAGAGAAGATGCTTGAAATTGTAGCTACCCAGAAAGCATATTTGGTCCTAGCAGTCATGTTGAATACCCAAAAGAAACGGAAGCCCTTTAAGATGTTCAGGCTTACCTAAGTAATATTTCTACCATGTTGGTTTTAATTGGACCACATATTTGTGAGAAATAAAATGTAAACAATTACGGGCGATGACGGACGACAACGCCAGTGCCAACAACGACGATGATGGACGTCAAGTGATGACAATAGCTCACAACACCTCTGGGTCAGGTGAGCTACAGATACCAATACATATTATATCATAGATTATTTACTAAGATATTAAGATAGTTCAGTTTAATTACAGATGCAGCTTTTCTGACATGTAAACAATAACGTTGCCAGATCGTGAGATGTCGATTTCATCAGCTAGACAGCTTGAAAGTGTTATGTGCGAGGCACCCGAAAATACGGGGCCAGTAGCACATGTTATTCATTCCTCAAAGTAAATCAGACACTGAAGCTCCCTTTCATACCTATGCAAACAGTACCTATCACTACTAAAGTTTTGAGTTCGAATCCTACTCAGGATGGGTGTATTCGATACAACATCATGTGATAAAGTAGGGTACTCCGGGTTCCTCCATCAATAAAACTGACCGCCACGATATAACTAAAATATTGATGAAAGTGGCGCTAAACATCATAACACTAAGAATGCAACACATTCTTATCGTTAATAATGATATTCAGATTTTTATACTACAGCATATACATTTCAAGTAATGAATAATCATGAAACGAAAGCTTAAACTGATGATCAACAATCCCAAAAAGTATTTATTAAATTGTTTTTTTGATATTTGATTTTGACAGTTTGGCATTTGTTTGTTCAATTTTATTCGTTAGTCCATAGAGTGACTATTTGCTGGATTATAAGTATGATAAGAAAATCCGAAAAAATAGAGTTGGATTTAATCTTCATTCTTTCCTCTAATAAATTATAAAGGGAATCTCATGAATATCTAGTCATACATTTATCAAGTAAAACATATCTAATATCATTTATTACGATCAAATCCGTGTTGTTTTTAAATATGTTTGTGCATTATAACCAGGCTACAAGTATAACCAGTGGCATTTGAATAGATTTTAATAATTACTTTTGATTATCTATAATTACTTTATACTTACTCTTGTGCAAGACTTCAATAAATTCGGTATTTAAAAAAATATTTTTGTCAACACAGGCAAGCTCAGTTTGAGGGCATGAATGAATATAATAGTTGAATGAAAAATGTCATTTATTAGAAAATGACGAGAAATAATACTATAAAGACAAACTGTCATCATTAATAAACATGACTAGAAAAAACTGACAATTGAACATAGAGTATTAATAATAAATTCACAATTGCATAATATTATCTAAATGATGACTGAAAAATGTCCCTCAAAGATGGGGGAAAACCATTTAAAACGCCAAAGTATTGTGCAAACAATACCCCCATCCATAGCCTGTTTGATTAAATTTGCTTATCGCCTGGCCAATCAAGATAAAAACAATTATCAAAAACCCCATCTTCGCAGCGATTGTTTCTACCAACCAGTAAATCAAAAAGAACTTTATATGGGCTCTAGGAAAGCATAGATAAACTAAAAGTTTACAAACACAAGTTCGATTATCAAAAACCCCTGTCTTCGTGATAATCATAACTAATCAACATTGTCTACAAATGTTGACCATTTTATGAAATATATGTACAGTACTGATAGGGAATCTTTTCATTACCAGTCGTTAAAAAAAAGCAAGCCATATGTGTGTGACAGTTTAAAAATGAAAATAGTAACAGATAAAGTAACACAAATACATTTACATTGTACACATCAACATGTTAACGGAACAGCAGTGGTTGGACATGATATAGCTGAAATATTGTTGAAAGTGGCATTAAACAGCAACAATAAAATAAAAAATATAATATGGACTACTGAAAAAACAAATTCACAAACTTTCTAATGACAAACAATTGCATATATAAAATATGACACACGATTGACAAAAATAAACATTTGATTTCATAATCTATTACCAAAAGCCCGCGTCTTCGTGGTAATAAAAACAAGAAAAAGATAATCATGATACATACAAAAGAAGTCATTATACAAAATATATAGCATAGAACATGATTTCCAAAAGCCCTTGTCTTCGTGGAAATCTTTAAAAATAAAATAAAAAGATATATTCAAGAAATACCTGTATATCCCAACTTTTAACTTTGTGGATACCTGCATACTGGTACCACACCATTATTAACCATGATTATCAAAAGCCCCTGTCTTCGTGATAATCATTTTCTCTTGAAAAGATACATGTAAAGTGAGACACTTAAGGAGGAATGAATTAAATGACCGAAGTACCATTGCCAATATATCTGAACTTTCAACACTGGTGCACGAATGTATTCTTTGTAAGCATTGTATTTCCATTTCTCCATCAATTTAATTCTTTCATCAGGAAGACCTTTTTCGTATGCATATGATGCTGCTCCTATACTAAAACTATGGTCTTTGTATCTATCTGTGTCAAGGCCACACCATGTAAATGCAAATCTTAAATATTGATTAAAAATTGCCTTGGGATTGGGTCGCCATTCATCAAACAGAAGAGGTAACCTGAGTGGGTACCCTTGAATAAAGCAAATTCCCACAAGGCACTTACAGGGGACATAGCTCTCTCTGAGGTTTCCGAAATCAGTAATATATGGCTGGCCTTATCTACATTATGTTTGCAATTGCTCATGTGTATTTCAAAGGAATGAGGTATAGAAGAACTTTTATGAAATAAAAACTTTACTTCCTCAAATTTAATATTATTCTGCACCTCAGAGTTGGTTTTAGTTATTTCACCTATTCTAAGAAAAGAATAAAAGGCAACCAAATACATAGCTTTGAACAAAATTCTCAAAAATGCGAGTTACATGTATGCTGCAATGAACGAAATAATTGTTGCAGGATAGAAAAAGTAACAGGTAAACGGGTGTCAGATGAAGCAAGGATTTTCTTTAAACCCTAGAGTGATTTCTTTAAAACCAAAGATTGCGACAAGTCTTGAAAACAGCTTAGCTTGTGTAAGTAGTTTATTACTGATATGTATGACTGTATAGTGGAACAAGCTAAATTGTTCTTGTGACAAAAAGCTATAAGCAGACATAAATGCTCCATAGAAGCTGGCACAAATAATGTTCCAGGGAAATAGAATGACTTAAATTTGGCATAAAAAGCAGTAGCCCTTTTATGATTTTGAAGTGACGAAACTGACAAGGCGTTCTGTAATATATTCTCTGCGTGCATCGTTAAGGATGGTATATCGGGTGTGACACATCTGTTCCGGTTTCGTCCGACTGGAGGGCAGGGGGGGGGGGAGGCAAGCATATGTAAGTCTGTCTTGCAACCGAAAACGAGACAATTTATCTGCAATTACATTCTGTAAACCCTGAATATGTCGTGCCTCAAAAACTATATTATAATGTAAAGAAGGGGTTACTAATTTAAGTAATAAATTCATAATTTGCTTATCTTTTGACGTCTTCTTGTTGATAACATGATCAATCGACATGTTGTCAGTGTAGAATTTAACACGTCTATTGCATAAAAAGGAGCCCCATAATTCTGAAGCTATAACAATAGGAAAAAGTTCCCTAATACAGACATATGGAATTTGGAAACCTTTTGTAAAACCCCCTACCAAGAAAATACTTTTGTCTTGATCATACCCTTTTAACCATTTTCTTCATTCTACAACTTTAACGGGAGTCACAATATCCAAATTATTTGTTGGTAACATTTGAAAGTGTTTTTCCGAGGTTTGTTGAGGGATTGCCGGTCCATTGTCGACACTTTTTGCGTGCATGCCCTCCCCCACAGTGTTGGCAGTAATGACCGTATCTGCAATGTTTTCTTGAACACTTGCCATCATTGTTGAAGTCATAACATATGACATTTTTTTCAGATTTTGTGTTAGGCTTTGATTTGGCAAGAAAAAGGTGCTGTTAAGCAGTTTTCATTTTATTGGTTAATCCCAAAGATAAGGCATCAAGATAAAACTCTGAATGAATGTGTTTCTATTTGACATTAATAGGACCCTCTTGTCTTAATTTTCGAAACGACTGGTCATATAACAAAGCTGCATCATCTGTTGCATTTTAGCAACTGTTCTAACAATACTACAAAATTTCATTAAATCAATACATTGAGATGGGTATTTTTCACAATAGCGACTAACAAAAATATGAAAAGCTTCCAACCATTGCGACATATTTCTAATTATATAAAATATCAAAATTTATATAAGTGTTTGACCATATCTGAGATTTGACTTTCGGTTCAAGATGAAGAGTGAGTGAATTAAAGTGTTCTGTGGGTAAAGTGCAGTTGTTGAACCATTACTTGCTTCATTGATCAGTCTATTGGAGACCTGTGTAGCACATGCGTTATTACTGATTTTTGGCGATAAATCAACCAATGGTATATCATGTGATCCTGGCAATGCGAACTGCTGTGGAGCTGAAGCAACATTTGTATCAGAATTGATAAATAAATCGGTAGAGTTATCAGGAACATTAGATGTGGATATAGATGTGGGCCGATTGCTGAACTGAGCCTCTGCACCCATTGTACGTTGTGGTTTTGAATTTGTAGAATTATTTACACCCTTTTGTTCTAAAACTGATATCACATTTTGTGTAATTAGCGGAACTGCTGCCACTAACATTTCTTGACAATTTTGATTATTTGAAGTTGATACAGTTGTGCTAACATTTGTAGATTGATCAACTTGCGCGTGTTCACTTCTTTTCTTTTTTGCAATCCGCATAGATTTTGTCGGGGACCCAGGTTCCATATTCACATATGCTACAAAATAAAGCATACATTTAGAAGTTTGTTATCATTTACATGTATGTAATCTTAATTGTTGAAGAAAAAACATTACCCTGATACAGTATGCATAAACTGTGCGAATGCATTATAACTAGGACTGTCAACGAGTACTCGATTATTCGAGTATCATTGGGAAGGTCCGAGTATCGTGTACTCGATTACTCGGCGTTTTTTTCTCATTTTTTAAAGATTTCTGTCCCCTAGTAAACATTTCACTTTTGAGAATCTCCCCAAGATAATCACCTTGGGTACAATTCATGATATACAAGTGTACAAACTGGACATAGAAAGTCGTGTTCTGAAGTTGAAAATGCCTCCTATTAAAGCTGCAGTTTGGTCATACTTTAAAAGTTCGTCGGATGGGAAAGCTGTAAAATGTACATTGTGTGAAATGGAATTAACTTTTTGTGGTGGCACTACAAACATGTATAACCATATTCGCTTGAAACATCCATCAGGTGAAAAACCTACCGCACAGTCAACATTAAGTTGGTTTGTTAGTTCGCCGAGGAAAATGAACGCCGGTAGTGCAGAAAAAGTTACTGTTGCGATAACAAACATGATTGTTCAAGACTACTTGTCGATTAGTCTGGTTGACGGATTTAGAAATATGATGAACATTCTGGCGCCTGACTACAAAGTCCCATCCAGAAATAATATTCGCTCACGGATATGTAGGATTTACGAAGAACAGAAAATAAAGCTTTTGTCCCAACTCTCGTCTGTATCAAGTGTGTCGCTTACAACTGATACCTGGACATCAACCGCTGCGGTTAGTTATATAACAGTTACTGAGAACCATATCAGTGATGATTGGCAAATAAAATCGAACGTTTTATGTACAAGAGAAATGCCCGAGCGACATACAGGAGAACATATTGCCTCAAAACTTCGTTCAGTAGTGTCAGAATTTGATTTAGATGACAAGGTAGAAATGTGTGTTCATGATACAAAAAATGTAATGCCAGAAATATGGAATCCGCATGTGAAAAATGTCCAGAATTGGGGGATTTTGGATGCTTTGGACATACTTTACAACTCTGTATAAAACCGGTATTTGAGATTAATGCGGTATCAAATGTTGTCTCGAAATGCAGAAACCTTGTGGGGCATTTCAAGCATTCGACAACCATTACAAGTGAAATGCGGAAGCGACAGAAGCTGGTAAATGTCGCTAGTCATGAACTGGTACAAGATGTCTCTACAAGATGGAACTCTACACAGCTATGCTTGCGCGTTTAGTAGAACAAAGGGGTGTACTAACTGACGTAATTCTTGATGAAAAATTTACCAAGAAAGCTGATGTTATATTATTTCCCAAAGATCATGAATTGGAGATAATGTCGGATATATCCACAGTATTGAAGGACTTATCGGAAGTCACTACATACATGTGTGTTGAAAAACATATGTCACTTTCGCAAGTTTATCCGATTGTATGTGTTCTTATAAAAAAAGCCTTAAGCTTCACGATAATGATAGCTCTGTTGTTTGAAAAGTTAGGGAGACAATTAGTGGTGAACTGAAACGCCGATATCGACCTTTTGACAACGAAACTGCCAGTAGCATTCCTGTAATGGCATCCTTATTGGATCCCCGATATATTAAGTATCGACGTAAAAAGTAAAATAGAAATTAGTCTATAATTTTTAGGATCACTAGATTTTCCCTTGTTTTTGAATATGGATATAATATTTCCTGATAGTCATGTAACCGGTACTAATATACAATTGAACAATTTAACATAAATTGGTATCAGCAAATATACGGATGATTTTATATATTCATTAATTATATTATCATCGTAACATGTTTTCTCGATTTTTAAATCTTTAGCAGAGTTTGATATCTCATCGGCTGTAATTTGTCCATTTATTTCCTTATTGGGGGTGTTTATAAAATGAAGCTCCATATCCAGGAGATCGTAATCATTTTCCATGTTATCAGGAGTTTCATTCAATTCAAAATGAGCTAATAGAAATATTTGGTTGCTTCTTACGACAACCTAGATTGAATATTTTCCAATATTATTTACTATTGTTCCACCTTAATTCTTTCATCTTTTGCCTCATTTCATTCCTATGATTAACGATGCTTGCATCGAGCACTCTTTTATTCTCTTTTTCTGTCTTCTTCATCTCCGATTTTGAAGGTTCTTTTGCTTTATCTTGTGTCTACTCTTTCGTCGGCTATGATTTTGCCTAAAAAACTCACAGTCTATTCCGAACCATGGTTTTTCAGAAACACTTACTTTACTCTTTTTCTCTTTTATGTTTCTCGATGTCATAGTTCCAAAAGTTGTCTAGCTAAAGTTATGAAAGGTTTACTGAGCTTTTCAATACAAGTATGAAGTTCAGCTTGGAATACTTTTTTTCGGACCGAGAATATTCACAGAATTCTCTAAGTCAAACCATAAGCTCTAATTCTAGATTTTCAAGAAAAAGGACATTTTATTTTAATTTTCCAACCTGCGTGTTTACAATTTCGTCAGATATTTGACGATGACCTCATACATTTATATTATTTATCATGGTCTATGAAAATTGATATTGGGCAATGGATATCTGAAAGAAGTTTACTAAATTCTAACACTTTTGGAGTATACACATTATTGTCTATATAAACTTTGTCACGCACCATCCTTGTGAAGTTGCCATTATCTCGGGATTTTTTCATCACTGGGTATAGCTGTTTCAGCTTATTCTCTATATCTAGCGGGAACTATTGGTGTATTCCAAACGGTTTCCCCTTCAGTTTGTTTTGCATTTACTAGGACATAGGCCACCATGGTAGATAAAGCGATCAATAATCGGTCTGTTCACGTGGGTCGGATAACTTTTTTCCACCGTATGTTTTCATTTTCTGGTTTTCTCTGACCAAAACGATGGACACTACCGAATTCTATTCAATGTTCGATTTCAATTTCTTGTCCTAAGAAAACACTAGCGTTTCCTGTGTATGTTAATGCGGTGTTTCCGTCAGACCAGTAAATACCAGATTGTATTTTATCGATCGACACCTTAGGTATAATAATGATTCCTTCATTTCGTCTCTCTCGTTCTTCAACGTGTTAAGATTAGCCCCGCTCGTGGTACAATATTCGGCATAAACTGTCAACCCGTGGTAAAAACAATATAAGTATATGGCTACCGGTAATATTTTTTCTTAAATATTGATAAGCAAAGACAGGATCGGAGCTATTTTATCTCTCCCCAACTTTCTAACCTTTATACAGGAGTGTTTCCATTCTGTTATCAAATATTTCAACGTCGGTATTTGTGACACTAATACCTGGATGTAAAATGTTATAAGTACACAATATGACAATTAAATCACAAAACTTGTACTTGTATAAACACATTTGAGTTTGTACATTGTACTTTTTTTTAGGTAAAATTCATTCAAGTTGTTCTCAAAGAAAACAACATTCCCAATTTTTATGGGACTTCTCGTCGTCCGAATTTTCGTTTCTCTGTTATTCTATTTTGTGTCTATACTTTTGCTGGTTTTGTTTTTGTATCCGGGCCAATCATTTCAATCAAAACCTGTTATTACTACTTCTGTACTTACAGTTTATAGTTTTAAGATTCGGCTTAATGCTTTATATCGAGAGTATCAATATGTCTTTTATAGCCGCTTATTCATTTTATTTTACTTGATCTAGGTAAATTATGCTGAGATTCGCAGTGAATTATTGAAGGCAAAATCATCGATTGCAAATTTGGAAAATGAAATAAGTCGTTTGGAAAGAATTCTGAAAGAAAAAGAAGGATATATTGAAAGTTTGACAGATGAAAAAAACAAACTTGACGACCATTATCGTAAGGTAGCAGACGACCAAAAAGAAAAATTGTCTCTAGAAAAACAGATAAAGAAAAAAGAAGATCTCTTATTTGTTGAAAAAGAAATTGGAGAACTGACCAGAACTATAAATGATCAAGAAAATGAGGTTGAACACAAATCAAATGTCACACACAAAAGAGAGAAAGAGATCGTAGAGAAAGAGTGGGAACTGAGGGAAGCCATTGAAGAAAGTAATCGCTTACGCCTTAAGATCAATTTACTTCAACAACAACACAGAAAAGCAATGGTGAAAGACAGGGAAGAACTGTCTAAGGAAATTGAAATATTGGAAGACAAAATAGCCGAGAAAGAAAATACCATTATGGACTTAAGAAAAAATAAAACAATGACACGAAAGGAAGTAGAAGAAGAATTGGGAATTATAAGAGAGGTCGGGAGAAAAACCTGGATGCTCAAACGGCAATAATAAAACAACAGAAGGAAGAGATCGATTCCGTAACAGAAGCTCAAATGGCATTAATAAAACAACAAAACGAAAAGATCGATGATCAAGTGGCACTAATAAAACAACAGAACGAAAAGATCGATGTCCTAACAGACGTCGTCATCAGGGCGCTTACAATACACGAAAAGAAATAATAACAGTTTAAGAATACAATCAGTTAGTTGATGGATGACAAACTTTATATATGTGTAAAACATATTTATATATATGTTTACTACTATATCCGTTCACAGCAATCTGTTTTGAAATGTACGAGGTTTTAAAATTGTCAATGTGTTTATATTATATACATTTCCATGTTTACATGTACCACATATAGTAAATGCAAATGATTAATTTCCGTTAAGAAATATGCGTGCGTAGGTAACCTAGAATAAACATAAGTTCTATTCATTAACGGAAATATTTGATAGACAAAAAATATTAAAACGCAATGTTCGTTGTCTCTTTTATTACCTTATAAACAGTTTGTATTAAAGTAAAATATTGTTGATAAAGTGCTGTTATTGTTCTTATTCTCTCCTTAACAACAACTCTTTAATAATGAAAGTTATTTCATTGTAGATAAAAATATTTTTGGCAGCAAATTTTGTGAATTCTTTTAATTAATTATAGATTAATTTTCAGTACATAATGCAATTATGATCATGCTGTCAAGGACAGCATGCTCATCGCGTGATCAGGGTCAATATTAATTGTGATTGGTCAATAATTATTGTATTGATCAATCCTGGTCAAGCGCTTACAAATTAGCCGCATATGAGTTTACTAGGTCACTTTTCAAGTGTGGTTTGGATGCTGACAGACGCCATTTTATATCAAAACATTTATGTCTAAAATTTTAAATACTCGCCCACTTCCACGCAAATTTTTGCTTTGTGTTAAATATGTACATGTAAATATATTTGTAATTGTAGTTGGCGGCTTTTATTCCCCACCTTTGCAGATCATTGTCATTTATTCAACTTTCAATTATTGCATAACCATTTGTGTAACTCTGTTTGTTGATGATATATATGGTTTTGTTAAATAAATGATCTTTTTCGCAAACATTGGGTTTATGTTACTGCAAATGAACTCGGACTGCTTGGAAGAAATATCTATCTGTGGAGGGAATAGCTTCTTCCGTTTGGTATGGTACTGTCAGTCGTTTACATTTCTTTGGGTAAAAGTGTGTGATGCTACTACCGGTATTTGAGACCCTTGTTATTTTGACTGTCCTTAATTCTTGCGGAAATTTGGCTGACAAAAATGTAAATGGGGGGATTTATGCAAGGAGAATTCAATAATAAGATTTACCGATTACAGAAATCTGAGAGAATGTAGTATTTTAGAAACCTTGTCTGGAATTAGGCCAAGCATCTTATCTGGAAAGTGATCATGATGTGATACCGTGACAGACCATTCACACCAATCATGGTGTGATACCGTGACAGACCATCCCCAACTATCATGGTGTGATGCCGTGACATATCATCCCCACCAATCATGATGTGATACCGTGACAGATCATCCCCAACTAACATGGTGTGATGCCATGACAGATCATCCCCAGCTATCATGGTGTGATGCCGTGACAGACCATCCCGACCAATCATGATGTGATACCGTGACAGACCATCCTCACCAATCATGGTGTGATACCGTGACATAGCATCCCCACCAATCATGATGTGATACCGTGACAGACCATCCCCACCAATCATGATGTGACACCGTGACAGACCATCCCGACTAATCATGATGTGATACCGTGACAGACCATCCCCACTAATCATGATGTAATACCGTGACAGACCATCCCCACCAATCTATTCCTAGCTTAGGGCACAATAAACTTCCCTCTTTAAATGTAGTAGTTCACAATTGGGGATTTATGATTGACATATTGTAAGACCAATTGACGACTATGTAGCATATTTTAAGTGAAACTTTACGACTATTAATCTAAAAAAAAGTACAGATAATTGGAGAGGGGTCTTTCTACATGTGTCGTTGGTAAACACAGGAAACGGTATGTCGTAGAGGCCTAGAGTGGGTTGCTCAAATCTTTGGATAAAGCTGTCCATAGCATAAGATGAGTTTGAAGATACCGAAAGGGTATTCAGAATCCGTAAATATATCCAATGAATAAATAGCACATTCAGTGGAAATCCGCCGATAAAACAACGCATAGGTCCGCTGGATATCACTGAGATACCGGATTTTGTTACCGTTTAAAATGAAAGTAGACAACGTCAAGCGAAAACGAAACCGAAAGGAAAAAATCAAAAGCAACATTGCAATTGTGTAGGCATAGAAAGCGAAACTTGGTTTAGCATTGATATTTCTTTCCGGTTTCAACAAGCTAGAAGAAAATTAAGCTATGAAATGGGTGTTAGAAGCTATTTAAGATGAATTTATTTAAAGAAATGTCGACCAATCATGGCGAAGCTACAACACTACGTCTAATTTTAATATCTAGAAAAAGCTGTTTTTATATTCCGTCTGATCAGTTAAGAACCATTTTATGGAATTAAAAGGACATATGCAAGGAAAGGTTAACTAGATATTTCACTGACGATCCTGGTAACATTAGTAGATATATGCTACCTATTATATCACTAGCAACTATTAGACTACTAGTTGAATAAATGCCAAATGTACCTGAAATCCTGGAGGCATATCATAAGACCGTAGTCGTGGTCGACAGAGTTCTGACACAATACGTTTTGTGATATATCTAACACTCACTTTTAAGCCTAAACCACTCCCTAATTTCTATATCATCTTATTCTAAATCTCAATAATGATACAGTCATTGCTTGGCGTGTCGTCGGCCAACATCATCTATTATTTTAGTAGTCACTGTTATATTGAACCAATAATAGATAAACCGTTATCTGGTTGATTTAGGCAGGTTGATGGATTTGGGCCAATGAGTAAGCTTGCAACAGATAGATTAACAGTTGGCTAACACCTAACCATTGTATAGCTTGTTTATCCAAACGAACAACTTCATCTAACGTTTTGCAAGCTCATTTCTCTAGTCTTCACAAATAAATCCATCACTGCATGCTACTTAGCCATTGTTTCAATGTCAAAGGTCAAGAGCGACCTTCATCATTGACCTAAAATCTCGTTATCAATATTATTCGGAAAAAGTAATACAATCTCCCAAAAAAGAAATATTTTTCCATAGGGCCTGTATGCTGAATGTGTCTTGCGATGGCGGCCATCTTGGTTTACTTTTGTATGGGACCATTTAATGATTATTCATGTTCAGCATATTTCTAGCTTCTGAGAAAAATTTCTTTCATTTTCACTTATAGTCTAATGTAAAACAATGGATTTTAATGTAGACCATCTTGGAATTCTGATCTACAAAAATATAGCACCAGCTTCTTAGAGGGTGGTAAAAGGGACATTCATACCGAGCAACATTTCCATCCTTCATGTTGTTTCAGGAAAAATGCTTGAAATTATAGCTACACAGTAAGCATGTTTGGTTATAGCAGTCATGTTGGATACCCAAATTGAAACGGAAACAATTAAGATGTTCAGGATTACCTAAGTAATATGACTACCTAGGTGATTTGAAATGAAGCAGAGGTTTGTGAGAAAAAATTTAAATGCAAAAACATACGGGCGATGACGGACGACAACGCCAGTGCCAACAAAGACATCGATCGACTTCAAGTGATGACAATTGCTCACAGCACCATTGGGACAGGCGAGCTACAGATACCAATAAATATTACATCTTAGGTTATTTTCTAAGATATTAAGGTAGTTCAGTTTAATTACAGATGCAGCTCTTCTAACATGTAAACAACAACGTTGCTAGATCGTGAGATGTCGATTTCATCAGCTAGACAGCTTGCAAGTGTTATGTGCGAGACACCCGAAAATACGGGGCCAGTAGCACATATTATTCATTCTTCTAAGTAAATCAGACACTGAAGACCCCTTTCATACATATGCAAACAGTACCTATCACTACTAAAGTTGTGAGTTGGAATCCCACTCAGGCTGGGTGTACTCGATACAATAGTATGTGATAAAGTAGGGCATACTCGATACAACATTATGTGATAAAGTAGGGTACTCCGGTTTCCTCTATCAATAAAACTGACCGCTACGATATAACTACAATGTTGTTGTTGTTGATGAAGACTAAAACACATTCATATCGTTAATAATGATATTCAGATTTTTATACTACAGCATATACATTTCAAGTAATGAATAATCACGAAACGAAAGTTTGGACTGATGATCAACAATTCCAAAAAGTATTTATTAAATTGTTATTTTGGTATTTGATTTTGACAGGGTGGTATTGTTTGTTCAATTTTATTCGTTAGTCCTTAGAGTGAATATTTGCTGGATAACATTATAAGAGAATCCGGAAAAAAGTTGGATTTAACCTTCATTCTTTCCTCTAATAGATTATAAAGGGAATCTCATGTATACCTAGCCACACATTTATCAAGTAAAACTTATCTAATCTCATTCATAATGATCAAATTCGTGTTGTTTTTGAATATGTTTGTGCATTTTGACTAGGATATAAGTATATATAATCAGTGGTATTTGAATAGATTTTAATAATTACGTTTGATTATCTATAATTATTTTATACTTCTCTTCTGCAGGACTTCAATTAATTCGGTAGTTAAAAAAATATATATATTCAAAGTTGTGTTAAAATGACATCTATCACGATAAATGTAATAGTTGGGATTTTCGATTACACTTTGACGGTATGTATATTCATAGTTAGCAATGATATAACAGTTAAAAAATTGGAAAAAGAAGTTTTTATATCGGATCCAATATAAACGAACAACGTTATATCTTCTGATGTGATGAAATTCAAGATTAAGTCTAAAAATAAATTTAAAACAAATCCTCTGAATGACTTAGTCAATACATAAGAATTAACTAAGAATTCTGGTTTAATTAATTGCATGAGTTTTTTTTTGTCAATATGATGTTTTGTGATACCTTAATTTGAGGTATTGAAAATAGTTCTACAAACACTTACGACTCCCTTTTTTCCTCACGTGTCCTTCTTGTGACACGGGGTCATATATTTGCAACCGCACAGTCCGCTGCCGAACCCGTTTAGTCAGGAAACGCAGAAAAAACCCTGAAAAGTCATGTGCCATTCCGCACCGTGAAACTGGAAGTAATGCTACACCAAGTGCTGCCTTGAAAATGCATAATTTTATATTTTGAAAAAACTATATGAATATTGTGTTTAAACTTCAGAAAAAATATATTAATCCATGAATCCATTTTCACATTAAATAGGTATATTATAGAGTTATCAATCGTTTGCCGTTTTTGAAATTTCTGTCAAAAGGATGTGAAATGATTTAGAAATATGTTCCCAAAGCTCAACAGGTAAAACATGTGAAAGAGATGCCAGAAAAATTCCTTAAGTAACACTAATATTTATTCGCCCCATTCATTAGTATACCAAATCACGATAAAACATCGTGCAAAGCGACAACATCAATTTTGTCTGGTACACATGTATCTGTTATCAATGTAAAACAGTTATAGTATTAAAATTATATTATTTAAAGGAAAACTCCAGTCAGTTGAACAATTGTTATAATTCAATACATTGTAACTTTTTATTCGTAAATAACTAATTATTAAAAAAAAAAACACCTTTATTAACCCACTATATATACCCAATTAGAAATATGAATATTTGGAATTTCCTGTCGTAGTGTAAGCGGCCATGACACCTCTTCATATGACGTCACGGGGTCGGATCATATTAGTTGAATAAATAATATGTATCTGACTCTTCCCAACATCGTGCCCGTTTGGTTATGTTTTAATATGAGTAGGCATGGCCTATGGAGAGGACGTTAGTATTTGAAATTAAGTGATACTAAAAATACCTTTATATACCTAATATTTTATCATTAAACACTGTCATGTGAAATCTAGAGTACCCTTTACACTGTGTTAGTTATTATTTAATATGGGAGCGGAGTTCGCTAGGCAAACAGGGGTTAGGATCCACTATGAAGTTATGAGAGAGCCAATGGCACGAGAGTTCGTACTAAAACTATTCATGCCATGGATGAGGGTCTATTTTAACAGTTAATTCTATAGTATCAAACAGGAAGGTCGCTAGACAATGAGAAAGGTCGCTATGCAAAGAGAAAGGTCGATTGGCGTCACCCAGCTTGCTCATGACGTCACTGAGAAGTTTGAAAATACCATATATCGATAGACGAATGAAAAAGCTCAAAGTTACGAAAAAGGTACGAAATGGGTATGACGTTTTGAAGTTGCGAAATCATTTGGGTACGAAGTTATGAGTTTACGAGATAGTAACCCCACGTAGCGGGATACAATATAATGCAATGGTCCATAAACGACAATCATATTGCCAGTTTTATTTTATGCAAATTTGACATACTATTAGTTGCCAAATAGATATATTATTTTCATTTATTGAATAAAATACTATATTTTATTTTTTTAAGACAAAACAAAGTTGCTAATATGTATGAATATGTATCTTAATGACATATCAATGTGGAATAAATTAAGTTAATGCACATCTAAATTTGTACATCTCACTAATACCTTTTATGCAACATTTACTGACATCATAATCATTACTACGAAATATGAAATGGAATTTATCAGTGTCTGAAAGATTATAGAAAGAGGGTAAAATATCTGAAATTTTCTGATAAAATTTATTTCTCAACTCTTGGAGTTTGGTACATTTTTTAGTGAAGTGCAATGCATCCTCCACTTCAAATTTACATAAGGGGCATAATCTGTTTTCTAAATCTATTTTTCTGTGTGTGCCTTTTTCGATCATAAGGATACTATTACTTATTCTGAGTCTTACAAAATTTGAAATATCAGATCTGTCAATATCTAATTTCAAAAAGTTTTCCATCTCAAATTTCTTGTTCAAATCCTTGTATGCTCTTAGTTTGTTTTCTATTTTCTCAGTGATATTTTTTTAATGGATTTCTCCCAAAATTTAATGAAATTATTTCTCAGTTTTTTATATATAGCATAAGTTAAACGATTTTTACTAAATGAATTTTGATTTTCCCAGACATGATTAAATCCAACTTTAACAAATAACAATTTCATTTTTATTCTATACCAATCATCTGAGTTATTATCAACTAGATGTAATACTTTATACCACAGCTCTTCAACCTATTAAACATATTTCTGCTTCTGGTTAGATTTGAACTAACATCTTCTTGCTTGTAACTAGATGTAATACTTTATACAACAGCAAGCTCTTCAACCTATTAAACATTTTTTCTGCTTCTGGTTAGACTTGAACTAACATCTTCTAGCTTGCAACTAGATGTAATACTTTATACCACAGCTCTTCAACCCATAACACATTTTTTTCTGCTTCTTGTTAGACTTGAACTAACATCTTCTAGCTTGTAACTAGATGTGATACTTTATACAACAGAAGCTCTTCAACCTATTAAACATTTTTTCTGCTTCTGGTTAGACTTGAACTAACTTCTTCTAGCTTGTAACTAGATGTAATACTTTATACAACAGCAAGCTCTTCAACCTATTAAATATTTTTTTCTGCTTCTGGTTAGACTTCAACTAACATCTTCTAGCTTGTAACTAGATGGAATACTTTATACCACAGCTCTTCAACCCATAACACATTTTTGTCTGCTTCTAATTAGACTTGAACTAACATCTTCTGGCTTGTAACTAGATGTGATACTTTATACAACAGAAGCTCTTCAACCTATTAAACATTTTTTTTCTGATTCTTGTTAGACTTGTTGAACTAGCATCTTCTAGCTTGTAACTAGATCGTAATACTTTATACCGCATAAGCTCTTCAAGCCATAAAACATTTTTTTCTGCTTCTGGTTAGACTTGAACTAACATCTTCTAGCTTGTAACTAGATGTAATACTTTATACAACAGAAGCTCTTCAACCTATTAAACATTGTTTTTTCTGATTCTTGTTAGACTTGTTGAACTAGCATCTTCTAGCTTGTAACTAGATCCTAATACTTTATACCACATAAGCTCTTCAACCCATAAAACATTTGTTTCTGCTTCTGGTTAGACTTGAACTAACATCTTCTAGCTTGTAACTAGATGTAATATTTTATACAACAGAAGCTCTTCAATCTATTAAACATTTTTTCTGCTTCTGGTTAGACTTGAACTAACTTCTTCTAGATGTAATACTTTATACAACAGAAGCTCTTCAACCTATTAAACATTTTTTTTTCTGATTCTTGTTAGACTTGTTGAACTAACATCTTCTAGCTTGTAACTAGATCGTAATACTTTATACCACATAAGCTCTTCAACCCATAAAACATTTTTTTCTGCTTCTGGTTAGACT
>MJUT01049985.1:0-13834 GCA_002080005.1 Gigantidas platifrons | reverse complement strand
AAAAAATGTTTTTTTTTTTTTTTTAAATCTAAAAAAAATGGTGAAACATTGAGACAAAAAGAGGCATACAAAATTGTATTCAGATATATTAACCTTTTCTATTATATCAAGGAAAACGAAAAAAAATCAGTGTAAGCAAATATTTTTCTTGAAATTAGGAACTTTTATTATCTGAATGAAAGGTTCCAAGTTTCATGTTTATCTCACAATGTAAATAACAATGTATTTGGAATATTCATGTGTTTAACACAACTACAAACTAGCTTTTATAACATATACAGGTGGTTAGGTTGTAATAATTCTTTCCCCATGACATTCACAAAATGACCAGCATTTGTGACAAATATGAGTACTTAGGTTGCAATAATTTTTTCTCCAGGACATTCACAAATATACCAGCATTTACAAATAGGGTACTTAGGTCGCAATAATTTTTCCCATGACATGCACTAACAGAATGAATAGCAGTCACATAAAGGACCCACACAAAATGACTAGCATTCACATAAAGACACATATAGAATAACTAGCATTCACATAAAAGACATGTATTGAATGACTAGCATTCACATAAAAGACACACACAGAAGGACTTGAATTCACATGAAAGATCAAACCAGAATTCCAAATATCACTAAGTAAATAAAATGACTGGAATGAATATGTTTTCTGTTGGCAAACTAACCAAGTATTGGTTAATATTGTTTAAAATTGAAGTTAAAAAAAAAATTTAATTTGATCCAATGACTGGAAGAAAGTGAATGAAGGGGCAAATTTTGAAAAATTCTTTTCTGTAAAAGAAAATGTATAAAATTCAGCATTAAAATTCATAGATAAAAGAGAATTATATTTCTCATAAACAACAGTCAACAGAAGTAGCTTTTCATCCAAAAAAAAAAAAAGCATGAATAACAAATTCAACAACATATTGAAGTGTGTACAGGTCTAAATGTCTGTAGAAACTTGTTCAAAACTTGGTTCTTGTTCAAAATATCTAAAAGAAATTGAAAAGTTTGAGATTTTATTTCTGCTCTACTTTCTGACCTAGAAAATGTGCTACAACTGTCGTAACAATATATAATTTATCTTAATATCTTGACTTTCAGATGAAGTTTCATACATTACAATCAAAAAGTTCTTTTCTGAATGACTAAATATATTATAATGTTTATGACACAAGGTGTCTTGAAAACTCTGATCCTTGTCTAAAAATGTGTCACTTATGCAAATATTATATACTGTTTGAAAATATAATGTTTCAATATTAGTAGTGTTATCTCCACTCTTTTTAAATAAATTAAAATGGTTAAAAAAAACGTTTTTTCTTACTTCCACTAGGAAATACCTTTCTATTAACTGGCTCGTCATTTTCAAGCACACTATTTTCAGTAGACATAGAATATAAAGTTTGAACTTAATTTCACATTTCTTACAAATACAATACAATTTTTTTTACAAACAAACAAAATTCAGGAGCATCTGAAACTTCCTGAATTAAATGAATGTATCAGTTAGAGGAGATATCCAGTCCACAATTATACCCAAAAGGCCTGCATTTCTTTGATGATGTACTTTAATATAATTGGAATGCTGGCCCATTTTTTTAATTCATGGATTTTTTAGAAGAAAAAAAAGCATATATATTAATTATCAAACCTGTATGAATATATTACAAGCCAGTCTTTATAGAAAAATATAAGACTTATCATACATTCCTATTCTTATTTATTCAAGTATTCAACAAATAAACATCACAGGAAGCTTTGCATTTATACTCATAAAATCTGAAGCTAACACAAAATAAACATCCATTTTATTTAATAGAATCTGTAACTTGTTAGAAAAAAATAAAAATCCCATGTCCATATACATCTACCTATAATGATTTAAAACTAACTTAAACTGGATGTACTGAAAAGTAATATGTACACACATCAATAAGTATTTCAGGAAATCAGACTGAAAATGAAAAAAAGAGGGGGGGGGGGGGTTAAATGTTTAGCATTAAATATGCAGCCTAGTGCTATAGGTTAATCTAGTGTGAACTTAACATAATCTTTCACCATTCTCTGCATGACAAGATCATACATTATAATGCAGAACTTTTTATTTCTAAAATGTATTTATTAATTATGTCAATATTTGGACATGTCCATAAATAACATGGAACCATACAGTCAACGAAAATGAAAGATTTGTTGTTAAAAATAGAATAAAATGAATCTATTTATATGTGACTATGAATGGTCAAATAGTTCTTTCGTGTTTAAACAGAAACAATCACATTTTCATCCTAATAGATCGATCAATCTCTGAAAAAACCCAGAAATATTTGGTTAAAATCTCGAAATATAGTGCTTCTTGTTTACATCCAAATATGGAATTCGAGTGACGTATGCAAGTCACCCATACTCTAATACGTAATTCTAGCTATTTTTACCAAATGTATTAATAACTAGCCAATGGGATGCAATTGTTCCACTTATTTTAAGACTGGATTTTTAGCGCCATTTGTTGGGTCAACATTTCATCATCAGCGGTATCCCGAGTTCCAACGTTGATTTCAAGCAAACGATATCATAAATACACGTATTCATGCGTCAGTCACGTTAAGAATTTATTTAAAAAATGGATTCAATAAAAATGAATACTTCTTTTAGTTTTATTTATGAAGATATTCAGTAAAAACACAATGGGTGCCGACGTAAACAAATGCATGGCCGCTCAAGTTTAAAGCGCCATCCGTCTAAAAAAAAGAGTTGCGTCCCTTGATTTCGAGACTTGACTTTGGTTGGTGGAGGTACGGAATCAATGCATGGCTTCCCGACTGTTTACATGTTAATTTTAGGAATACAAATAACCTTGGACAGGAATTGTGTTTGGTAGCGGATACGAAAACTGTCCGGAGTTTGGATACAGACTCAGTTGCTAATGAAATAGATGTCGTTTTGAAATTTATTGTGTTGGGAATGAAAATACACTGAAATTTTATTTAACAAAAACAAAACTAAGTAGCTATTATTTAAATCTTTTTCATGAAAGTAATTTACTTTCGTATCTAAGCTGGCTTACACATCCGGGTTTCATGGTATCACTACCGAAGCTAATCATTTCGTACCATAACCATTTCGTACCATACCTTTTCGTACTGGTCATAATGTATCGTTCTGTATATGGTACGAAATGGTAATAATGTGTCGATCTGCCTTTGGTACGACTGCATCAATATGCATATGGTACGAAATGGTAATAATGTACCGATCTGCATATGGTACGACATGGTTTTCACTGTAGTGCGAAATGAAATGTACGAAATGGATATGGTACGAAATGACTATTATTCATCAGCGCCCCAACATTTAAATCTCGCGATCAGTATAGACGCGAGATCAGACGCGAGAAATAAATCCTCAGTAGTTTGTCTATGCGGGGGGCGGGGGGGGGGGGTCCAACCGACGTGGTCTATAGTAATGAGGACTAACGTCCTCTATAATTGTATATCGTTCTAATTGTTTTCTTAATATTCCCATCCCATGTTACATTTTCATAAAACAAAGGAGTTTATTTGTATAATTTCATGCTTTATGTGATTGACCCTAGGTTAAATAACTGTCAGTTTTAACCCGTTTGTGCACATGCTTTTTTCTTTTTAGTCCTCAATGCTGTCGTACTTTCCCGTGTTTTTCGAGGTCACTGGTGGTTGTGTTGACAAGGGTAGTCCTGATCGGTAATTACACAAACAAATTCTTCTCACACTTTCCTTTTTCGTTAGTGCAATAAAATGTTTAACATGAAGTCATAATGATTTTGTAAATATCAAAAGATAAATATACGACGTTATTTTACGACTTACATAATTTTTAATGATAAAATTGCAACTGATCAATGCTGATATAATATACGATACCGCTATTGTGACGTCACGCCTCTGTCGGAAGAGTTTTAGTTGCAGGTATAATCCGAGAATGGATTATGCTTTTTGTCTCCACACATTGAAGAGTTCTGAAAAATGGCGATCCCCATTATTTGGTGCTACAGGCAACCTCAATCTCCAAATTCTACCTTACGGTATACTATTTTGAACATTCATTAACACAAATGTCTTTTATTTACTGTCATTTAAATTTTCCCGCTAACTTGATAAGACCATGGCGTTTTCCTTTAAGTACTATTTCTGTTGTAGTAACGTTTCACACCTTCTGTTTCAGTTTACACTACGTTGAAAATTAATAACCTATAAAAGAATCAAGCCAAGTCGTAGTTATGGCAACTGCTGGTGAGTATGATAAAAGTTACTGGTACAATGTAATTATACAATCTCATTCTTTTGCATGTGATTGAGTATGTAGTTTGGTATGCCTTGATACAGATTTATTGTACACGTTTTGTTGATACCATATTTTGTCTTGGTAAACAAGAGAAGAGTGTAAATCTGCATTACATCGTACATAAAGAAAACGTTTGAAGATGTCAAAGTGGTAATCAGAAGCCATAAGTCGAATAATGAGATACAATACAATGGTGAACAGACAAAGGGCAAACAGGCAAACAATAGTCGACAAAATACTACACAGAAAATGAGTCATAAGTCTAATAATACAATACAATGGTGAATAGACAAAGGGCAAACAGGCAAACAATATTCGACAAAATAATACAATACAATGGTGAATAGACAAAGGGCAAGCAGGCAAACAATAGTCGACAAAATAATACAATACAATGGTGAATAGACAAAGGGCAAACAGGCAAACAATAGTCGACAAAATAATACAATACTACACAGAAAATTAAAAATGGAGCGACATCATCTCCAGTTACAAACGTGGGTGAACTCGAGTGTTCCGGATATACAGCTCCTGTTGCACTAGTTGCACCCGTCGTGTAATTCTAAATAAAAATCACGTGATGAATCATAAAAGAGGAAAGGACGGGATTATGCTTACGACTAGTGGAACATATCCGTGGTTATTTGTTCTGACGGGTGTTGTATTTTTTGTTTTCATATGATTAAAATCCATATGTTTATGCAGATCGAAATAGCTTATTGATTTTCATAGATAATTATGTTTATTCACCTGGTGATCCATTAACTTCTACAAAGAAACGTGATTTGATGGTTATTCACATCAGATATATTTTATTTAGAAATTCGGAACCTCCAAAAATTATTCCTGAACTATAACCTCGGAAGTTGATCTTAGATATTACTGGATCCCCATATAAAAAGAGATCATACAAATATCTAATTCTAGCGATAAAAACGTAGATATCTAATTTAGTTCACACGACACGTTTCTGGAATAACCTTTATCAGGTACGCTCAAAATTGAAAGATGGGAAAGTCAAATTATTTAAAAGTGTTTGGGAGGAAGGAAACAAAATGCCATAAACTTGATAGTTAAAATCTGCTAAGATCATGTACTCCGAAGAAAGGTGAACCGTAGCTTTGATAAAAAAAACTACGTTATTTAGAAACTTTAAACTTCAATAGCATCTATGTATGTTGCGTACTGTATGTGTTTCTAATGTTTAAACACTGACTTTGTTGGAAATACCAATACAATATATAAATGTTTAATTTTATATACATTTACAGTTTTTTTCCTATGAGTGGTGTGTACGAATAAGCCCCAGTGTCCTGCTTTTCCCGGGGGCCCATGATGCTGTTAAGACTGCTTCTATTGTTATTATCCAAAAAGCAGTAGAGAGGGTCTACACATGTAAGATGCTACGGTAGCGTTGTTGTTTAGATATTTCAGCAGATAAACAATACACATTAATTTGTGAAGAAGGAAGATTTTAAAGCACATCTATAAAACATGTATTTAAGGAAAATTGTTACTACGTTGATTATTTTAAAAATGAAATTGAAAACGACGATTGTATTACATGACGTTTACTATGACGTAACTTATCCGGAATATTTACACGTCCGCAATCGATATTACAAAAACCCTACATCCTATCAATAAAAATCACGTGATAAGTCATAGAAGAGGAAAGGACGGGATTATGCTTACGACTAGTGGAACATATCCGTGGTTATTTGTTCTGACGCTGTTGTATTTTTTGTTTTCATATGATTAAAATCAATACGTTTATGCAGATCGAAGTAGCTTATTGATATTTATATATAATTATGTTTATTCACCTGGTGATCCATTAACTTCTACAAAGAAACGTGATTTGATAGTTACTCACATCAGATATATATTTTTAGACATTCGGAAACTCCCAAAATTGTTCTTGAACTATAACCTCGGACGTTGATCTTAGATATTACTGGATCCCCACATTAAAAAGAGATCATACAAATATCTAATTCTAGCAATAAAAACGTAGATATCTAATTTAGTGCACACGACACGTTTCTGGAATAACCTTTATCAGGTACGCTCAACATCGAAAGATGTGAAAGTCATAATATTGTTTGGGAGGAAGAAAACAAAATGCCATCAACATGATAGTTAAAATCTGCTAAGATCATGTATTCCCAAGGAAGGTGAACAGTAGCTTTGATAACAAAATACATTATTTAGAAACTTTAAACTTCAATAAGTTTTTCTTATTTTACAATTTATCACTTAGTAATGTTCACATTTTAGACATTGAGGAGTATATTTCGGAAAGAGATTGGGGACATACGTTATTTTCGAAGCAGTTTTGTGGACAACTGATAGTAAAGGTAGTAAAGATAGATGTTGTGGTAGAGAAATTTATTGATTCTAGGACAATATCCGAAGCTGAAGGAAAATCACTCCGCGTTAAGATAGTAGCAGACAAGAAATTTAGACATCTACTGACCATAATAACTGATCATTGCAATAGAGATGATCTTCAAGCTTTAAAGACTTTCATTGATATACTGGAAGATACAAGCATTGTCGATATAGGAAAACAATTATCACTGATCTACAACGAAAGGGTAAGATCTTCCCATCTGATTTACAAGTTCAGAGTTAGAACTGATTTGATATATATATACTTTTATTCTCATAGCAAAATTACATGGTAAAGAGATAAATATCAAAAATACAAACACATTTACAACAGTTTCCGAAAGGAAGTAAATAAATCAATAGCTACCTAACTTTACTTACACACTTTACTATTAACTATTCTAATGAATTTACATAATTTTCTTAGTTCAACCACATAATTTGAACACAATAAGACACAGTAATTTACAGTATTTGGTCTGCATCTCCATTTTTTAGGAATCCACCTGGCTCTGTCATGGTAATTTCAGTGCATTCGAATAAATAATGATATTCGTCTTCCAACTCTCTACTCTGACACAAATTACATACTCTATTCTCGTGATTTATATTTTGCCACCGATTTCAATGGGTAGTCTGTAATAAGAAGTAAGGAAGCGTCTAAGTAAATTTTTAAAAGAGACCCCTTTTTGTATAATCCTGGAATATATTCAGCATATTCTGTAGATTACTTACAGACTGCTAAAAGAGCAGTATCATCAGCATGCATAATCAAAAATAATGTAACATAATAATCTACTTCTAATTCATCAGATAAAGTTACATCATTATTTTCTAAAATGTTTTCAAATCATCTAAGTATAAAGAAAATAGAAAAGGAAATACGATTTATACTTCGGAAATTTCATTATTATACATAATTCTTGATTTCACATTACGATACATATTAACTATAACATTGTGCATTTGACCAATAATCGGATTGATGAGTAATTTACACCATAAACCCTCTCTCCAAACAGTATCGAAGGCTTTTATCAAAATCCATGAATACACAGAACTTTTTTCCTTTTTCAAGGTTATAGGTTCAAATAATGAGTGCAAAGAAATTATATTTTCATTTGTTGAGTATTTATGTCTAAAATCTACTTGGCTTTCGTTGATCAACACATATTCGTCGGAGTCAGCATTCAATCTTTTATTAAGCATCGACGTAAAATGTTTCCCTAGACAGCTCAAAATAGAAATTAATCTATAATTTTTAGGATCACTAGATTTTCCCTTGTTTTTGAATATGGGTATACTATTTCCTGATAGCCATGTACCCGGTACTAATATACAATTGAACAATTTAACATAAATTGGCATCAGCAAATATGCTGATGATTTTACATATTCATTAATTATATTATCATCGTAGCATGTCTTCTTGATTTTTAAATCTTTAATAGACTTTGATATCTCATCCGCTGTAATTTGTCCATTTATTTCCATATTGGGTTATTTATAAAATAAAGTTCTATATCCAGGAGATCGTACTTATTTCCTATGCTATCAGGAGTTTCATTCAATTCAAAATGAGCTAATAGAAATATATGGTTGCTTCTTAAAACAACCTAGATTGAATATTTTCCAATATTATTTACTATTTTCCACCTTAATTCTTTCACCTTTTGTCTCATTTCATTCCTATGATTAACGATGCTTGCGTCGAGCACTCTTTAAGTCTCTTTTTCTGTCTTCTTCATCTCCAATTTTGAAGTTTCTGTTGTTTTCTCTTGTGTCTACTCTTTCGTTGGCCATGATTTTGTCTAACAAACTTACAGTCTATTCCGAACCATGGTTTTTCAGAAACACTTACTTTACTCTTTTTCTCTTTTATGTTTCTCGATCTCTTAAGTCCAAAAGTTGTCTTAGCTGAATTTATAAAACGTTTACTGAGCTTTTCAATACAAGTATCAAGTTCAGCTTGTAATAAGTTTTTCGGACTGAGATTATTCACAGAATTCTTTAAGTCAATCATAAGTTCTAATTTTAGATTTTCAAGAAAAAGGACATTTTATGTTAATTTTCCCACCTGCGTGTTTACAGTTTCGTCAGTTATTTAGCGATGACCTCATACATTAATATTGTTTAACATGATCTATAAAAATTGATATTGGGCAATGGATATCTGAAAGAAGTTGACTAAATTCTAACACTTTTGGAGTATACACATTATTGTCTATATAAACTTTATCACGCGCCATCCGTGTGAAGTTGCCATTATCTCGGGCTTTTTTCATCACTAGGTATAGCTGTTTCAGCTTGTTCTCTATATCTAGCGAGAACTATTGGTGTATTCCAAACGGGTTCCCCTTCAGTTTGTTTTCGCCTTTACTAGGACATAGGCCACTATGGTAGATAAAGCGAGCAATAATCGGTCTGTGGGTCGGATAACTTTTTTCCCCGTATGGTTTCAATCACTGGTTTTCTCTGACCAAAACGGTGGACACTACCGAATTATATATATTGTTCCATTTCGATTTCTTGTCCTAAGAAAATACTAGCGTTTCCTCTGTAGTCTCATGTGGTGTTTCCCTCAGACCAGTAAATACCAGATTGTATTTTATCGATCGACACTTTAGGTCCAATAATGATTCCTTCATTTTGTCTCTCTCGTTCTTCAACGTGTTAAGATTAGCCCCATTCGTGGTACAATATTCGGCATAAAATGCCAACCCGTGGTAAAAAAAATATAAATATATGGCTACCGGTAATAAATTTTCTTAAATATTGATAAGCAAAGACAGATTCCGGGCTATTTTATCTCTCCCAAACTGTCTAACCTTTATACAGGAGTTTTTTCATTCTTTTATCAAATATTTCAACGTCGGTATTTGTGACACTAATACCTGGATGTAAAATGTTATTAGTACACAATATGACAATTAAATCACAAACTTGTATAAATACATTTGAGTTTGTACATTGTACTTTTATTAGGTAAAATTCATTCAAGTTGTTCTCAAAGAAAACAACATTCCCAATTTTTATGGGATTTCTCGTCTTCCGAATTATTGTTTCCATTTTATTTTATTTTGTGTCTTACATAATACTTTTGCTAGTTTTGTTTTTGTATCCGGGCCATTCATTTCAATGAAAATCCCTTTTAACTTTTGTACTTCTGGTTTGTCTACAGTTGATGTACTTAAGATTCGACTTAATACTTTAGATCGAGAGTATCAATATGTCTTTCATAGTCGTTTATTCATTTTATTTTACTTTATCTAGGTAAATCATGTTGCAACTCTCAGTCGATTGTCGAAGGAAAAATCATTGGTTGGAAATTTAAAAGATGAAATAAGTCGTTTACAAAGCATTCTGGAAGAAAAAGAAAAACATCTTGAAAGTTTGAAATATGAAAAGAACAAACTTGTCGACCATTATCGTAAGGTAGCAGACGACCAAAAAAAAAAACATTCAGAGAACAAAAATTGTCTCTAGAAAAACATATAAACAAAAAAGAAGAAGATCTCTTATTTGTTGAAAAAGAAATGGGAGAACTGACCAGCAAGAAAAATGTTCTAGAAAATGAGGTTGAACTCAAATCAAATGTCGTACGCAAAAGAAACAAAGAGATCGTAGAGAAAGAGCGGGAACTGTGGGAAGCCATTGAAGAAAGTAATCGCTTACGCCTTCAATGCGATACAATTCAACAACAATACAGTGAATCAATGGTGAAAGACAAGGACATGTCTAAGAAAATTGGAAAATTGGAAGACGAAATAACCGAGCAAGAAAATACCATTATGAACTTAAGAAAAAATAAAACAATGACATGGGGGGAAATAGAAGAAGAATTTGGAAATATAAAGAAAGGTCATGAGAAAAAACTGGATGAAATGAAGGAAAAGTTCGATGATCATGCGGCAATGATGACACAACAGATGAACGCTATCATGAGGGTGCTTAGCTTACAGGAAAAGAAATAATAACAGCTTAAGAATACAATCAGTTAGTTAATGGATGACAAACTTTATATATATGTAAAACATATTTATATATGGGTCAATATAAAAAAATGGAGGCTTTTGAAATTTCAAAAACTGAAAAATAAAGTAACTCCAATGTAATCTTTATTGCAATATAAGCCTTGTATACATATCAGACAATGTAAATCCAAAGAGTTTCCATCTTAATTATTTCTATTTTTACTAGTAAGTATAAGGATAGGAGTTACAAGACACAAATTATGTCAGTGATGTTACATGTCAAAAATCTTAATTTTAGGATGTGTTTTCTTCATTTCTAAATCAAATTAGCAGTTAAGTCTTGAACATACTTTAAATGCATACTATTTATCTAGTTTTCATTTAACTGGGATATCTAACATTTACTAAAAAATACTTTAATGTTACCAGTAAGGGAAACAGGTTCAAAATCTAGTTTTTGAGTCAATGAATTGACAAAGTAGAACTAAAGGATAATGCTATTTCTATGTTTATTTGTTTCTAACAAACTTTTTAATTAATGTAAACAAATTTTATTTTCATATTAAGGTTCGCTTTTTTGTCCAGTGGGATGAAAACCTCTAATAACATCACGGACAAAAGGTAACATCAATGACAACTTTGTAACATAACTGACGAATACATTTGTAATGATAAAAAAAAGTGAACAAATATTGCTATTATTGATGAAATTCCACATTTTATCATTAAATGTCGTCTGCACATATGGAAAACAAAGATATCAAGAGTTAGAATTATGATTCTTGCACATTTCTAACATAACAGTAACAGCACTGACAAGACATGCAACATCACTGACATAAACAGTATTATGATCGAAAAACAATACTAGTATTGCTATTTTGAATATTTTTAGGTTCAGATTAAAACAGTTGATTAATTCATAAAATTTTAAATGGTCCAAGATTACTTTTTGAAAGAGACTGTCTTAGATATATGTATTGTTATCATGGAAAAGAATGTATTTTTCTATTATAGTTTAAACAATTGCTAATTCAACTAGAGGCTCAGATGAGCCTGTATCGCTCACCTGACATAACTAAGTCCTCTTAAGAATGTATGCATGCCGAATACATCTAGGTTACTATTCAAATCCCATAGGGTTCTATGTTAAAACTATGTCTGCTCATGGCAGCCATCTTGGATGGAGGTCGTGGTCACCGGACACAATTTTAAAAGTATACTACCCAAGGACCATCCATGCCATGTTTGCTTTAAATTGACTGACTGGTTTCAGGGCAGAATACTTTTAAACAATTTTCCCATTGTGTCCTATGTTAAAACTATGTCTGCTGACAGTGGCTATCTTGGATGGAGGTCGGGCTCACAAGACATAATTTTGAAAGTTGACCACCTAAGGACCATTCATGCCATGTTTGCTTTAAATTGACTTGCTGGTTTCAGAGGAGAAGACTTTTAAACATTTTTTCCATAGGGTCCTATGTTAAAACTAAGTCGAGTCATGGTGGCCATCTTGAATTTCCCATCAGCAAACAATTCACAAGTTTAGTACAGGACCACCCAATGATCATTCCTGTAAAGTCACAATTCAATTGGCTTAGTGGTTTCGAACAAGAAGATTTTTAAAATTTCGACCAATCGGAACACATTATGAGCCTTGGCAGCCCTGTTGGATTTCCGATCAGCGCCAAAAACAACCTTGTATATGACCATCTAATGAACATTTCTGCCAAGTTTGGTACAAATCTGTTGCGTGGTTTCGGAGAAGAAAATCTTTGATTGTTTTCCCATAGGGTTCTATGTTAAACTATGTTCCGCGGTGGCGGCTATCTTGGATTTCTGATTGGCATGAAAATTACAAATTTGGTAGAGGACCATTCAAGGAACATTCATATCCAGTTACAGTTCCATTGGCCATGTAGTTTCTGACAAGAACATCTTTGAAATTGCAGCCAATTAGAATGCATATTTATGGCCCTGGCGGCCATGTTGGATTTCAGATCAGAACCAAATGAACAAACCTGATAGAGAATCACCCAATAAACATTCCTGCCAAGTTTGGTTTCAATTGGTCAAGTGGTTTTAGAGAAGAAGATTGAAGTTAACGTACGACGACGCCGACGACGGACGCAAAGTGATGACAATAGCTCACCTGGTCCTTCGGACCAGGTCAGCTAAAAACCTAATGCTACATGCATTTGTAAATGGAAATAATAGAATGAACTTTAAATCTAACAAAGAATCTAAAAAAAAAATAACGCTTAAACTAAATTTGATAACTACAACTTCTCAAAATTTAAACATGTCATATTGTCTTAACGTGGGTTTGAAGCTTCATCAAATGTTTGCTTTTAGCCCTTTTTGTTATCATTCAGATACTCAATAATTTTACCCCAAATGTTTTCGTCAATAGCGTAGTGGCGACCATATTTAACTGGTTCTGGAATAACAGTTAAGACATTGTCCAAGCTGTACCAGCATTCATCTACTAAAGCTTGTGGCCTAAAGAACGAACCGTTTCTGGTGTCCTTCCCTACTTTATGCATACATCTGACGTAAACATCTGTGTCACCGGTGTCTATGTCTAGACCTGGATACGGGGTCTCGTCATATACAACAGCAACATATTGTCCTAGTAAATCACTTGGCGGACAAGAAATTTCGAAGGTATCATCTTTTCCAAAGTCATTTTCATCTTCACAGATAGTCTCTTTATCATTTGTCTGTTTCGTGTCCTTGTTTTCAACGGTTTCATCTTTTTCATTTTCATCATCTTCACACATAGTATCTTTATTATTTGTTTGTTTCGTGTCCTTGTTTTCAACGTTTCATCTTTTTCATCATCTTCACACATAGTCTCTTCATCATTTGTTTCTTTCGTATCTTTGATTTTATGTCAGTGATGTTATGGTTTAATGCATAATTGTTTCAATATCACAACATGTATTAAAATACACATTTTATTTGTTTTCTAGACCAATAAGTTTTTCTTTAGGAATGTTTTAAGCATTTTGCATACAGTAAGGTTTTCCACAAACGAAAATACTTAGTTTTTTTTTCAGACTGTCAGTGATGTTGCTAAATTTGTCAGTGATATTATTATTTCTTAAAAATGTTGAATAATCTCATTCTGTTTTC